>PVKE010043927.1:0-13179 GCA_004027555.1 Craseonycteris thonglongyai | reverse complement strand
TATTGAGTAAAAGGTTAGAAATAGTGCTGAATAAAAAACTGACAGCAGCATTCCTTTTACTCACGGTCTAAAGCCATAGAACCCTTCCTTCAACGTCTTTTTCTGAAATATGTGAATTATAAAAGGCCAGTCACAGTGCTGGAACTGCAAAGATTTTGAGGACTGGAGTAACCAAGGAAGCCAAGATGGATTTAAACTCCTACTGCAAGGCCACTGCCTTCAAAATATGTGCTGATATAAGGCCCTTGCTCTGGCTCTGGCTTGCTCTCTTCCCCTCCCCTTCTCTCCCTTCCCCTTCTCTGCTCTCCCCTCCTTTCTTTTCCTCATCTCTCCCTGTCTTCTTTATTCATTCCTTTCTTTTTTCATTCATGCTTTTTGGGAGCAGGAGGGGAGAACTCTCTAGCCAGAGAAAAGCATTACTTGGCAGTTATTAAGCAATTCTACTCCTGTTATTTCAAAATGCCGTAAGAACTGTGAAAGTAGAATTATCTATCCTGTTTCTGAAATTCAGAGACAGACATAATTTGAAAGCAAGATTTTAAAAAGTCAGAATAATTTTTCATTGTCTTGGTTATAATAATTATTTTCTTGGAGAAGGAAAATAAGGGAGGTATGACAGACTCTAGTTAAGCACACTGGTTTAACAAATAACAGGAAAATGAGATTTAGCAATCATCTAAGTCATTTGGACAAGCACACTTTTAATAGACACCACAGAAACTGGTTTTGCCAGCATTGTTCCATTTGGTAGTCGACATGCATTACAATAATCAGATCACTTACCGGTATTTCCAAGTCCTCATTTTATCTTTACTACTAACACTGGTTTCTGGAATCAATTTGTTAGAACTTATACACACTCACACTCACACATACATACTTAGATTCACAAACATACCATGATATGATGTCTTCAATATTATATTAATTTTGACATAATATGTCAGGCTGGTACTAAAGACAAACAACCATATCAGAACTGACTTTCTCTACACATTTTGAAAAAAACCATCTTTGAAGCACTGAGAGAAGTTTTGCTCATATATTACTTGCTTTTCAGGTGCCTTAGTGCTTGATATGGCAAAACTAATTCACATTAGGAAATGGATTAGATTCATAAATATAAATTGTCACTGTAAATAATCTCTTGAAGGAGTGATTTCTATACCAACAAACAACTAGTAAAATCCCAAATTAATCAGTAATTTACCATATATATATATATATATATATATATATATATACACACACACACACATATATACATACATATATACATATATATAAATAATATTATTACATATGAAGAGTTAGGGTCATGTCACATCTAGGAATATTCTCTAATACCCAAAGCTGAGTGTGCTGCCTCTATCTTGTGTACCACTTATCATATTTTACCACTAATGTCTATTTTATTTCCATTTTCTCCCATACCAGTATTGTCCAGTAGAACGTTATTTGAAAAATAGAAATAATCTATATTTGTGCTGTTTAATAAGTTAGCTACTAGTCAAATATGGCTATAATGCACTTGTAATAGTCCTACTCCCAATTGAATATACTGTAATTAAACTACATATCATGTTTCAAAAGTTAGTGCAAATATTAGAATATAAAATATCTCATAAAATTTTTTACATGAAATACATGTTGAGATGATATTTAGGTTACATTGGGTTAAATAAAATATATTATTAAAATTAATTTCACACATTTCATTCTACCTCTTAAAAAGTGGCTACTAGAAAATTTAAAATTATGTAAGTGGTAGAATTTGTGGCTGTTTTCTATTTCCATTGAGCAAAGCTCTTCTAAAATATTTGAGAAAAACAAGAATTTTCTACATATGGTATTTTGTAATATCACATTTTAAGATTCACATTTTTAATTTTTCTTTTCTATTAAATAGTGCTATGGCTCACACAAGCAATCACAGTTTATTTGGGGCCATTTATCTTTGTTAGTGTTTTTTTCTTTCTTTCTTAGTTCACCTTATAATTGATTATTAGTTAGTTCTAATGAACAATGTTTTATTAGTAAACTTAGTAAACTAGAATGTAGTGTAAATCACTGAATTTTTAGTCCTTTGGAGATATCTTCTAGTACCTTTTTTGATAATCACATCATATTTTGAAACTGCTTGAGTTAGAGTGTACTTGCAAAATGAGTAATTATTCAGGAGAGAGTGTTAGCAATACTTAAATAAAATGGTACCCTATAATTATGATGTATCATTCTCTTTTTTCTTAGAAATACTATTATAACAATTTCAAATAAATCTAATTATTTAGTTACAATAATCGAGATTTTGAATGATGCTTCAAGTTTTGTTAATAATAATATTTCTAATAATCATTTGATGAATTTATGTTGCATGTTTATGTTGCTGAGAAGAAACGGCTAAGGAAATTTGATTAAAAAGGATATAAGAAAAGTAAAAGTATACAAATACACATAAATACTAATATTCATTGTTTTGGATGTTTTTTGCTTAAAATATATTATCTGATATAAAAAGTGATAAATACAGATGCTATCAAATCAAAAATCACGATCCATCTCACAGCACCTCAAATTCCAGTCCCCAGTGACAACTCTTTCAATATTTGTAACTTTAATATTTCTGGTGGTCCCTTAGCTCCACATCATATGTTAATATCTCTATTTCTTAATTTACCAACCATAACAATTAAAGAAACACCTGAGTCAATCTGGTCCCATTGTTCCCCTGACATCTTTTCAAAGTCAATAATTATATTATATTTAGTTCAGTGTTATGTAGGATTACCTTCAAACCTTGAGAGAGGAGGGCACGTAAAGTGTGATCTTATGACATCATATCTGTAATTAATGGGAAAATTCATGAATGCCTATAGAATATATGATAAATAAATGCCTAGAAAATGATGGGAAAATTATTTTCTGTGTGATATGGGTTATTCCTATAATCAGTATGATTTCACTTCCATACTGTGTATTTGTTAAAATTCCAACCATATGGTATCTTCTGGATTGCTTTCATCTTTATAATCACAATTGACCTTATGTTATTTTAACATTGCTAAAATCAGACATAGAAGAAACAGGCTAGATATATCTGTAATTGAGCTTCCATTTATTAGAAGAAATGTTCCGTTATACTTTAGGGTTATTTAGAAACAGAAAAAGAAAGTCTAGAGGATAAGATAGAACAAGAAGCATGTGGAGTGTTTAGCGAAAATGTAGGAAGTGCAAACGCACATGGGGATTATTTATATTCTAACACTCTTCTTATCATGAAATTGTGTGAGAGATCCTCTCATTCACCAATCCCAGTGTGGTGTTCCACGCACAACAGGCATTCAATAATGGTAGTTGACAGACTGGAAACAAACTTCAAAACTTCAAAATCCATTTAGCATGTCAAATTGAGGATTTATCTCTAAATACTACATTTGTTTCTCGTTAAGACTAAGTGCTATATTCAACTATTCAAAAAACAATCACAGTTGCAACAATTCCTTAGGGAAATATTTCTTAACACGGGTGATTTTTTTACCTGGCCTTATTTTATTTTCTGTTAGTGAGCTTTAGCCTATGGGGGAGTTCTTCTGGGAATGACTACTTTATGTACTTGTAAATACCCAAGAGATGCTTCTACAAATAATTTATAGAATCAATGACAAAACAATTATTGATTGCTTTTGAAATTTTAACTGAAATTATAAAAAAAGGTAATAATAACCTAGGATAAAATTTTAATATACTTCAGATCAAGTAATGATCATGGCTGCATTCTGACATACCAAATCTACATAAACATAGAGTTTCAAATTCAAGTTTAAGGTTCATTAAATACTGTAGGGTTCCGTAATTTATCGCAACCACAGAAACACCTGCACAGATTAACATCCTGGTGATATTATATATCATTTTTAGAGTACTTACTTATTCCAGTATATTTTTTATTCTTTTATATTAGCTAACATATTATTGGTTCACTAGAGGCAACAGAACCTATGAGACCATAGCAGATACATTTCTTACACGAAAGTACCTTATTCCTGGCAATGATTTGGGGAATTTGTTTCAAAAGCTTCCCTAAAAGCAGCACTATAAAAAACAAATGTAAGTACCACTAGTATCACTGGCCACTACTCAATAGTTTATAATAGATGGTAATCCTAACACTTTTCTGATACTGTAGTATTTCGGTAACAAACAATTTCCAGCTGGATGCTAATGTTAGCTTTAGCTATGTAACAAGCCATCCCAAAAGTCAATGGCTAAAAGTATTTATTAGTTCACAATTGTGTGGGTTTTAAATATAGGCTTGAATCACCTCAGAGGTTTTTCTTTTGATATTGTGTGAGCTTACACATTCACCAACAGTCAGTTACGGGCTGATCTGTCTAGAACAAACTAACTCAGATGTTTAGAGTTAGTGATAGTTATCATCTGAGGTTATGACCCAGAAGACTAGCCTGGGCTTATTTCCATGGTAATGGTCATAATTTTTACAGGAACAACAAGGTATGGTAAATGCCAAAGCATAAACACATTTCAAGACCCCCTTTGTGATACAAATGCTGTTGTCCTATTGCCCAAAGCAATTCACATGGCCAGGCCAAGTGTAAAATTACTTCAGTTTTTTCAAGAACACAGATATGAACAGTTGTTAATAGCTCAGGGCTATTACTATTACAATCCATGAACCTGGGATAATGGATTGTTAACAAAATACAAGCAAATCAGATCTTAATAGTATCCTGGGTTGATCAAATTAATCCATTAATTAACACATGCATTTTTCTTTATTCAATAATACATTCAAATGTTGATTCATTAAATTCATGATAAAAGAACAGAAACATATGACTTAGAATCAAGTCCTAAGACAAGCTTTCTATTCTTTCCTTTTCCATTCCAATTTAAATATTTGGAACTAAATGCTGAGGTATGTGGCAAAGAGAAAAAAATGTGACAGGTCCTCAAGTGGCACTCTGAGCCCACATATTCCAACTCTATAAAATTAGAACAGAGAAATCCATGATAAACATAGAAAAAAGAATCATAAGAGGTAGAGCAGAAGATGTCATCTTAACTTTAAAACACAATAACCCTGTACTCTATTAGCTATGCCCCTATCCAATTAGAAAATTCTCTTCACACAAAAAGAAAAAAAGGATGAACAAAGTGGGGCTAAGCCTGAGAAAAAGATGAAAAAATCCACTTGAGAAATAACCTCATAACGAATATCATTTTTAAATGCTAGAACTCAAGACTGCATATAAATCCTGCTTAGGTAAAATGGTAAAAAGTACATAATGCAATAATGAAGCAAAGCAAAGTTGAGGAAAATGTCATTATATACTAATAATTCCACACCTAAAAAATCATTCTAAGGAAATAATTCAACACAATGTCCTCTATTAATATTAAACTAATTTGAGTAACTAAAGAAATTTTGGAGAAATGGCTTAAATTATAATTTAATATCAAGATTATCAGGTGCCATTAAAATAGTAACTATAATAAGTTGTTCAGAGAGAACATTTTTAACAAATAAGTAACAATGAGTGAAAATACAAGTATATATATTGTTACTATGTGTTTTATATACACACAATTACACATGTATATTATAAAAAAGATGTAAATTCTGAGTTACAGTGGTTTACTTCATAAATAATTATTTTTAAAAAGAAAGCATTTATATCTCTATGTGTTAAATTTGATATACAGTCACTCTCCTTAAAATAAATATATCGTATGAAGATAGGGATCTAAGATGGCAAAACAGATAAACATGATGCCTGTTTTGTTCTGTGAACACATTAAAATACAACTAAATTATAGAACGATCAACCAGAAGTACCATCTGAAGCACAGGTGAATAGAAATTTTATAACTAAGGACATAAAGAAGCCATACTGAGACTGGTAGGAGGGGTGAAGACGCAAATGGGCCAGGCCTAAACCTCTGTGTGCCAGTTGAGAATCACAGGGGGTACCTTGGCCATGGAGGTTTCCCCCAGTGGAACCCCAGTACCACCCCCAAGTTCCCCATCCCAAAGTACTGGTGCTGCACAGAGGAATCCCCACAACATCTGGCTGTAAAATACAGTAAGGATTCTTGGTGTAACAGAAGGTTGTGGGAAACTCAGACATCCTCTTAAAGGATTTGCATAGACTCACTCACTCATAGGCACTCTCCTGGGGCTTGAACAGTGGGACAGTGACTCAGGGCATTAGAGGCATACTGGAAGCAGACTGGGGTGTGTGGCTTCGGGGCAAAGGCAGAGGACAGTTGCCCGTTTCCCTGTGTGGGGTCTTCCTCGCATACAACCAACAGGTGGGTGCCATCTATTCTATGTTTTAGCCCTCTCCCACGTGGGCAAATCTGAATCTGATTGGCCTGGCAAGTTCCACTCACTCCAGCCAGCTGACTCCCTGGGACCATGCCCCACCCAACTCCCCTAATGTTGGAGGAATTTTCTCAGTGAGCAGCCAGCTCCATCCACATTGAACACTTTCTTGAAAAACTGTTGGATTGCAGGGCACCAGGAAGGGGGCCACTGACCTCAGTGTGCTCTGAGACTTTTGCTGAGTAGCTCCTGGCTCAGCACTGGCACAAAACTAAAATTTACATTAGCCTCATAAACACAACTCTTTCCAATCTAGTGACTCCCTGAGACTCTATCTTTTCCACCTACACACCACATGAGGCTTTATCAGTGGCTGAAGCTTAAGGGAGCCAGCAGATACCATCAGGCCTCGGGGTGTCATGGATTTTCTTGGTGTTACCCCAGGCCCAGTACTGGTAGCAGTTCACAGTGTGGCTTCTCCCATGAGCTTCCTGGTCCAACAAAGACAATGAACACGTACAGATTGCTTTGTGGCTCCTAGCAGGTAGTCTCTGGCAAGTCACACACAATAACTGACCTGGGCATGCACCAGAACCCCTCCCAAGAGGTCCCAGAAAGAACATAATTAGAGGTTGGCTTCGGACCACAGCAGAGAAGCATCTAATTAATGCTCCATAATTGGCACACACAAAGGGTGGTCTCAACAAGCACCAGAGCCCACTGGGGCAAATCCATCCCCATGGGGCAAGCCCTCCACATGGTAGCCTGTAAGCTGAGGGCATGGCCAAACCCCACAGCCAGTCAGCCTGAGGATCAACCCCACCACTGGCATGCCAATAGCAACCAAAACTCAACTACAAAAATAAGGCACATACAATCCACACAAGGGACACTCCTGGAGTACCCAGAACAGATGGCCAGGAAGATTGTGCCAGGGCCCCACAGGGCACATACTACATAAGGCTACCCAGCAATATTGGGAAACATAGCAGATATACCTAATACATAGAAACAAACACAGGCAGGCATCCAAAATGAGGACACAAAGAAATACATCCCAAATGAAAAGAGAAGAAAACTACAGAAAAAAAACTTTAAAAAAATGGAGACAAACAAACTACTAGATAAAGTTCCAAACATTGGTTACAGGGATGCTCAAAAAACTTAGTAGAACATCAACAATGAGAAAGCAAGCATAAAAAAGGTCACAGAAACCATTAAAAAAGAACCAACCAGAAATAAACAACACAGCCTTTTGAGCCATTCTTCCTCTCAGACCCATTTCTATCTTTTTGGAGTGTACTTTTGCTTCTAATAAACTATCCTGTCTGCTATATTCCCACTTCTCAGAAGTGTACTTCTGCTACCAATAAACTTTTTTTTTTTTAACCCCTATACTTCTGTGTCTCACTCAATTCTTTGTTTGGGACACCAAGAACCGGGACACCATGCTGAGGAGTGTCCATTTTCAGTAACAATAAATGGAGAGCTAGCCAGAAGATTTACAAAAAATTGACTTGGTCAATGATTGACTTTGAAAAGCTCTGGCCAGGATGGCTCAGCAGGTTGAGCACTTGCTTTGCAGCCCTGGGGATCAAGGATCGACTCCCAGCCCTGGCCCATGCAGACCCAAGTGCTGAACTGGGGATGGCCCTCAGTTCAGTTCTCACCAGGGCAAGCTTCCTATGTAGGTGGGGCCCGGTTTGGCCCCTGGCTCAAGGGTGCATGTGTTCAATGTGGGAGGCCCCCATCTTGGTTCCTACCCTGCGTGGCCCCCACCCACCTGTGTGAAATGAAACCATGTGGAAACCTGATGATGTACAGGATGGAGACTGCCCTGGATCTCTCTCTCTCTCTCTCTCTCTCTCTCTCTCTCTCTCTCTCTCTCTCTCTCTCCTGCTCTCAAACAATAAAATATATCTTAAAAAAATAAAGAAATAAATAAAGAACATAATAACTAAAATGAAGAATGCAGTAGAAGGAATCATCAGCAGACTAGAGGAAGCAGAGAATCAAGTCTGGAATTTGGAAGACAGGTAGCAGAAAATGTCAAATCCAAAAAGAAAAATGAACAATCCCTTCCCCCCCGCCCCCCCCAAAAATAATGAGGATGATTTAAGAAACCTCTGGAATAACATCAATCATAACAACATTTGCAGTATAGGGTTACCAGAAGGAGAAAAAAGAAAACAAGGGGTTGAAAGTCTATTTGAAGAAATAATGACTAAAATCTTTCGTGATTTGGCAAAAAAATAAAGACATACAAGTTCAGGAAGCACAGAGAATCCCAAACAAGATGAACCCAAATAGGGTCACACCAAGACACATTATAATTAAAATGGCAAAGGTTAAAGACAAAGAGAGAATCCTTAAAACAGCAAGGAAAAGGCAACTAGTAACTTAGAAGAAAACTCCTATAAAATTGTCAACTGATTTCTCAACAGAAACTGTAGGCCAGCTGAGAATGATATAAAGTATTCAAAGTAATAAAATAAGTAAATAAATAAAAATAAAAATAAATGGGGGAGGGGGGCCTACAACCAAGATTACTCTACAAAGCAAGGCTTTCATTCAAAATCAAAGGACATATAACAAGATTCCCAAACAAGAAAACACTAAAGCAGTTCATCACCATCACACTAGCATTACAAGGAATGTAAGAGGAACTTCTTTAAAACGGGACAAGCAAAAAAGCAAAATTATAAACAATAAAATGGCAATAGCTGTATGTCTAACAACAATTACTTTCAATTTCAATGAAGTAAAAGCTCCAATCAAAAGACATGAAAATAATTGGGCTGAGTGGAATGTCAGGCAGAAAGAGACAGATGTAATGTGATTTTGCTTGTATATGGAATCTAAAGAAGAAAATAAACAAGACAGAAACAAACTCATAGATATAGAAAGCCATTTAGATGGTTGCCAGTTGGGAGGGTGGTTGGGGAGGTTGAGTGAAAAAAAGGGAAAGAAATTAAGAAGTACAAATTGTTACAAAGTAGTTATGGAGATATAGGGTATAGCATAATGAATATAGTCAATGATATTGTAATAACACTACATGGTGTCAGATGGGTATTAGATCTGTTGAGATGATAGTTGGAATGGGATTGAGAGCAGGATGAAAAGGAGAAGGGATTATAGAAGTACAAATTGGTAGTTACAAAATAGTCATGGGAATATAAAGTAAAACATAGAGAATATAGTCAATAATTTGGTAATAACTATGCATAGTGCCAGGTGAGTACTAGACAAGTCAGGGGGATCACTACTTAAATTATATAAATGTCCAACCACTATACTGTACACCTAAAACTAATATAAAAATTGTGATACCATAATATAGTGTCAGATGGTTCTTGAACTTAATATGATGATCACTTTGGGTATACAAACGTTTAATCAATATGGTGTACCCCTGAAACTAATATAATATTGTATATTAGCTACATTTTTAATTTGAAAATCTCCAAAAGATTAATAAATAGACTCAAATTCCTTTTTTTAAGCTTTTATTGTTTTTGACAGAAGAAAGAGACAGAGAGAAGGCAGAGGGCCCAAAACAGTCTCCATAGTCATACATCATCAGTTTTCGACAAGGTTTCCTTACACACAGGTGGGTGGGGGGTGTGCAGGGCAGGAGCTGAGCTGGGGGCCTCTCAAATGGACGCACACACCCTCGAACCAGGGGCTGAACCAGGGAGCAAGAACCGAACTGCATGCCTCCTGCATGGGAAGCACACCCCAGTTCAACATATGCATCCACACAGGCCAGGGCTGGGATTCAATACTCAGTCCCCAGGACTAAGAGAGCGCTCAATCCACTGAGCCATCCCGGCTTCCTTGATCCACATCCTCTAACCAAATTCATAAAAAACAATCTAAAATAAAAGAATTTATGAAATTGGTTTTATATCTGAGGTACCAATTGTTTCAAGTCAGTGTCATTGGTTTTGGCCCGTGCATTTATAGGTTATTTGGCACAATGGGTCAATCTATTAAGGTTTACGTGTTCCCTGGTAAAAATTATTCAAAAAATAAAGTAGATATCAGAGAATTATAATTATATTTAAAACTTAAAAATACAGTTTCAATGGAGCAAATCAAGCAAAAATGCTTATTTGATATAAATAACCAGGGTAATTAGTTTATTTTTCATGTGCAGATAGTCTGAGAAAAAATATAATCAATGTTTTACTTATATCAGGCATGATATCTCTAGGTGAAATGTTTCTCAAATATCATTAAGTAAATTTCAACTTGACTTTGAAGCAAAATTACTATTATTTCTAGAATATCTATCTCCTTTGCCCTGCTAGATAATACTCAAAATGTAACTCAAATTATCAAGCTTAGAAAATTGAAATGTAAATTTCGACACAGGCTGTTTCCAGTTCAGTTAGGATGAATACAATTGCAATTGAATGCTCAACAGCAAATATGTCTTGAGCCTGAAGGCCTTTCAAATTTTTGTTAAGCAACTCACGTAAATGATTAAAGCATACAGCAGTGCTGTCTTTTCTTTCCTCCATAAATAAAAGAAATGTTGGTACCATTTAACTTTGACCAAAAAAAAAAAAAAACCAATGTTTTTCTCACTGCAAAATGTCAAATGTCAGTGTCATTTATGAAGTTTAAGATAGATATTTCAGAAAAGACTTGTATTTTTTTTTAATTGAAGGAAAACACTGACCAAAAAAAAGAAAAAAAGGCATTGTAATGTTTAGGAAAGAATAATGTTAACTTAAAATTTGATTTAAAAGTATACAAACATTATTAAGGATGATATATATGTATATCTCAAAGCAAGAAATACAATTGAAAAGGAGCAAAACAGACAGAAAAGTTACCAAGCTGTGATATAAATTTCAGAAGCAGATATCTTATCTTTTGCGTAGTCTGTGAGAAATCTCTAAACATCAAAAATTAGACTTGCGAATATAAATCCCAGAATTTTTATGTTTCAAGGTTCCTGATATTGTACTAACTTCTCAGTAAATTCAAAGAATTTAAATAACAACTCATTCAATTTTGCTTGATATAAACAAAAGAGTGACACTAATGTCAATTTTATACTATGGATATGTAATTGATTAGGAAGGTGGTAATAAAAACAATTGGAATAATGAACATTTCACACTTTTGCACGTCCTGAATTTGAAACTTGTAAGTTTGGGAAACCTTCCATGATTTGGATTCAAAGCATGATTTTAATTATAATCCTGACCTCTTATTCTGTATAATCTCATTTTTTAAATTGCCCCTTGTTCCAGAAACCCCCCAATTTCTTTTCAATTGTTTTAGCTATACTTGACATTCAATATTATTTTATGTTCACTTCAGAAGTATAGTATAGTAGTTAGACAGTTATACAATTTTTGCAGTGATCCCTCCAATTAGTCTAGCACACCCCTGGCACTATGCAGTTATTGCAACGTTCACTATATTCTCTATGCTGTCCTTTATTATCATGACTATTTTGTAACTGCCAATTTGTATTTCTTAATTTCTTTCCCTTTTTCACCCAGCACCCCAACTTTCAGAAAATCTCATGTTTTTTATATATACCCCTTATCTATTTAATCAGAGTTGATTATTTCTTAGTCTCAAAAATCATGAATTTGAAAACATGTCAGAGTGGGTTGTAGACAACAGATTTGCAATCTAAGATCAGTCACTGGCCTAAAGGCGAATGAAACATAAAGTCTAATTAGTAGTAAAAAAACTGGATTTGGCATCGTATGACTTGTAAGGTGAAACAGGTAATAAAGGTATCTGTAATGAACTATGAAGACCAAGCTTTGAGGATGGAGGGGAGGGAAATGCCTCTACTATAAGAAAATAGGTAGAGCATGGAAAAACATCATCCCTTGGACTGACAGGGCTGAAACTAATAGTTGTTGGACAACTTAGAAAAATAAAATAGGAAGCTCAAACTGCCATAAAGATGTGCACAGTGTGGTTTCATCTCTCTCATTCCTGCTACTTAACTGACAATGACATCTTAACGTTTACCATAAGAGAAAAATGCTCTAGATAACAGGTAGGCAGAGCCACCCACGCTAGATTAGTCCAACCGTGGTCAACCTGCAGCATGGGAACACAGGAATAAATTTTGTTTTCTAAGTCTCAGAAGATTGTTTGTGATGTATCATTAATCTGGCAATTGCTAGGTAATTAAACATTGGATATGATAGTTTGAAATCATGTGGTTGTTCTGCCAGTGATGTTTAATTAGAGTGTGTGGAACAAAATCCCTAGATTAGAATGGATTAAAGAAAAATGGGAGGAAGATGCAGAGTGTATGTAGAAAACTCTTTTGAGAAATTTATATGTAAATAACAAAAAGGCATGGTAATAATGGGCCTCTGGATGTGAAGTAAAATGTGTTCTTCATTTATTTCTTGTGTTGCAAAGTGGTATAATCATGAATTATCTCACAACTTAACTTTAAACAATATTTGTGCTTCTCCAGCAAAACTACATCCATAGGTAATCAGGAAAATAAAAGTGTTTTATTGATTTGGTCTACATCAGCTAAAACTGAGCCCTGGGGATGAGGGAAAATTCTAAGACACACAACTCTTGTATCAGTAATATCATAATCTGTGTTATCATTTATGATTTCTTCTACTTAAACGGAATGCCATTAGGGAGAAAAAAATATCCCATTGCCAACACACTCTTTATTTCCCTCCAGTGAATATTTTAAAATAAGAGCAAGAATTCTTGTTGCAAAAGTATGTTAAAAGGTTTAATTAACTAAAAATTAAATTTCACACATAAACCAACTATTAAATACATGCACAGAATACAAACACAAAAAATCCTAAGCA
>PVKE010043926.1:0-13190 GCA_004027555.1 Craseonycteris thonglongyai | reverse complement strand
GGGGGGAGTGGACACTGTATATATGGTGATGAAAGGGGAGCTGATTCTGGGTGGTGGGTACGTAATGCGATGCATTGGTGATGTGATGTGGACTTGTACATCCGGAAACTGTCTAATTGTTACCAATCAATGTCACCCTGTTAAATTTAACAATTAAAAAAAAAAGGCAATAAATAAATAAATAAAACAATTTTTAATAGTAAAATAAAGCCATGTCACAGACAATGCAATTAAATCTCTATAACTAGAACATATTTAGTTATTATATAGGACTTTCATTTAGTCATAGCTATAAAGGAAATAATATTTTTATTCCAAACACTTGGCTCCTAATTTCTATTAATCTAATAAGAAAGAATATTTTTAATTGAGCTCTTTTTTCCCTGAGTGGGACCATGTCACCAAAAGTGCTGTTTTTATAATACTTTTAATGATTAGGCTCATATAATTTTCTTTGGGTTGCTATACTCAGAGATCATTATTTGTTAAGGAGAAAATTAAGCAATTTTAAGCAAAATTTTTCTAATGATACACTGAATATCATTCTTTACAATAGGGGTGTCAAACTGGCAGCCCATGGGCCACATGCTGCCCCCAAGGTAATATTTTTTGGCCCACGATGCTCTGAAATAAAATGAAAATAGAAAAAATTGTTATGAAGAAAATAGCGCTTAGGGGAGATCGAAGCAATACCTTACACACAATTTCCTTGTTAACCCTTTAATTACTGAAGACAAGTATACACTTGGCCCAATGCCTTTCCTGGGGGCCTGTGGGCGTGTATAAACGCTCCGACTCAGTTCCGGCGACGTTTTTAAATGTGATATGGCCCACATGAATCCTGTCTGTTGCACCAAATGGCCCGTGTTTTAATTGAGTTTGACACCCCTGCTTTACAAGATAAGCACTACTTTAGGGGAGAGATTATTCGATATCAGATTTCAACTCTTTACATTCTGATTTTCCAAATTAGTGATTCAGAATAAAATGTATGTGTTGATGTAACTGAAATTATTTGTAGCAGTTAACAATAACTCTTTTTCTTTGTTAAATTTAAATGCAAAGTGCTTTTTAAAAATCAAAAATCTAAATTAAGTTGTGCCATACAAATGGCCAAAAGATATATGGCCAACAGATATATGAAAAAATGCTCAACCTCACCAGCAATTAGTGAAATGCAACTCAAAACCACAATGAGATAACACCTCACGCCTGGTAGAATGGCTATAATCAATAAGACAAGGGATAGCAAGTGCTGGAGAGGCTGTGGAGAACGAGAACCTTCATATACTGCTGGTGGGAATGTAAATTGGTACAGCCCCTATGGAGGACAATGTGGAGGTTCCGCAGAAAATTGGGAATGGAGCTGCCATATGACCCAGCAATCCCCCTTCTGGGTATCTACCTAAAAAATTGGAAAACTTAGTCTGCAAAGACATATGTACCCCAACGTTCAGTGGAATGTTGTTCATGGTGGCTAAGTCCTGAAAACAACCAAAGTGCCTTTTATAGATGACTGGATAAAGAAGTTGTGGTACATATATACAAAGAAATACTACTCAGATATAAGGAAAGATGGAATACTCCCATTTACAGCAACATGGTTGGACCTTGAGATCATCATGCTAAGCAAAATAAGTCAGACAGAAAAAACTGAGAAGCATATGACTTCACTTATATGTGGAATATAAAATGGAAAGCAACAAGGAAACAAAAATTCATGGACACAGTCAATAGTTTAGTCCCCTGAGGACAAGGAGGGGAGGGGGGATGGGAGAGGAGGGAGAAGGAATTAAATATATGGTGATGGAAGGAGAACTGACTCTGGGTGATGAACATATAATGCAACACATAGACAAGGTACTATAGAATTGTACACCTGTAACCTATATAATTTTTACTAACCAATGTTGTCCCAATACATTTAACAAAAAAAGAAAAGAAAGAAAATTGAGTCATATGACAATTCTCTGGAATAGGTAGATTAGTCATTACTACCTTTATTATATACTTAATAACATTTAAACAAATTTCAATAATCAATTGATTATTAAATGCTGGAATAAGCCTTCAAATTAGATGCTTCAGTTTCAAAAACAATGTACTTTCCATTATCCCAAGCTTTCTTTCCATTTAAATTACAGTTAATTGTATAAAGAAAATATCATGAGTTTTAGTTTTTCTTATTCAATGTAATAATACCAAATAAATAAAACAACAAAAATAAAAAATAAAAAAGGTGGAGTGAGAAGATAATAGTATGAAAAAAAGTTTTATTTTTTTATTATAGGATTGAAAATTTGAAATATACACATACAATTTTATATCATACATAATTTTTCAAATACAGTTAAGAGACAAATAATTTTAAAGGACCTGAAGTCATAGGAGTGTAAGTGGATACAATTACCTGCAAAAAGTTATTTTTTACTTTTTTGGATTATATTACCTAATCTAACCCATTTAGGAGGCAAAAATTGGAGACATTTTTAATAAAAATTTAATTTCTGGGGAAATAAACAATAAAATTTTTTAAATAATAAAATAAAAACTTCTATTCCAAGGGAAAAAATAGGTTTAAATTAAAATTAACGTTTTCCCTTGTTGGTAAATGAGTTGAGAAAATTAGACTCCTAAATATCTTTGGTAAACATATGAATTTTAGTGATGCAAGTTGAGAAGACTTTAAATTTGGGGATAAAAAGCATCTCAATGTTTCTGAGTTTAGGGAAGGAAGATCTTGATAAATGAGCAGAAGCTCAGGCAAGCTGGGCAGTGCTGATTAAACTAGTGTGTGAATAGCATATCTGTCCAGAGATGATAACCGGGACCACATACAACAGCCCTCCAAATTGCTCCCACTCTTATAAAACTGAATTAAAACTTCTCTTTAATGAAGCAGTCTTTGATGAACTCAAGCTTCCTCTGTAAACTCTCAGCATTCATTTATGTACAGGGTGATACATAATTTTCTTATTTTTTTAAAGATTTATTTTATTGATTTTTGACAGACAGAGAGACAGCGCCAGAGAGAGACAGAGAGAATGGGGTGGGCCCAGAGCAGTCTCCACAGTTGACAGCATCAGTTTTCCACATAGTTTCACTCCACAGGTGGGCGGGGGCTGCGCAGGGCAGGAACTGAGCCGTGGGCTCCTACATAGGCCCCGGCAAGAACTGAACTGGGGCACACCCCAGTTCAGCATGTGGGTCCGCATGGGCCGGGGCTCGATCCCCAGTCCCCGGGGCTTCAAAGCGAGCGCTTATCCCACTGAGCCATCCCAGCTTCCCCGATACATAATTTTGAAGACTGATTCTAAATTCCTACAGTGTCTGCCATGCATTCTTTTACCTGAGTCTCCTTGACTCAGGTTCTATATGTCATCAGAGCCAATGAACATCCTTGGAAAACAATAGCAGTGGCAACAGGTCAGAGGTTCAAGTGTTAAGTCATCAGTTTAATATTTTCTCATCATTCCCTTTATCAATCCCAAGGAGGGACCCTGATACTTGTACTAATAATGATGAACAGTACTCAGAGACTGAAAAAGGTTTGTCAGTCTAAAGGAACTGAGGAGATAAGGTGTAACTCAATTTAAAGTTAGCGGCTGCCAGCGTACCAGCCAGAGTGCTGCCGGAAAAACTTTTACCATGAACTCTTCTGGCAGTAATGACTGAAAATTCAAGTAACACTTTTGTTTTGATGTATGAAACCTTTTCCTGACTGCCTCCTGTGCACTTTCATGTTGTTTGTTACCTGTACTAAAGACTATTGATCTTATCCATATTTATTTTATTTCATGATGACCAATCCTGGGCCCTATTATTTCTTTGGTTATCACATGATTGGCGCTCTTGGTGAGAAGATCCTGGAATGCAACAACCAGAAATTTTGATAGACTAAGAGAAGATTGATTAAAACAGATGAGGAGCCCAGTGGCATGGTGATTTCTGGACTCTTCGTATAAATACTTACAAACCAAATAACCATGGGCTGAGCTTTCCTCTCAGAGACTACCTGTGTTTTCTCATCTAAAAATGGGGATGATAAAACTTGTTTTGCAGAAGCTACTAAAGATAAGAAATTATGGTAAATTTATCATGTTTATATATAAATTAAAATATGACAGATTATATTTGATGGTGGTTCTTATTTCTTGAATAAAGATTAAAAATGTCATGAATTAGACTTTCAGGAAGATAACTTAAAGTTCCCTTGGTTTTGGAGGGTGAGATGATCCAGAAATGGGGGAAACCAGAAATGTAGAACCTTGATCTACTCTACTAGACCATGAAAGTTAGACTATTCAAATCTAACTTACACTGAAATGAAGTTTTTCATAGATGGTCCCATGGCTTGAAAGGAGGTTCTGAAACCCACTACTTTCTTTTCAGGGTTATTTTGGGGGGAGGGTTGTTTGTTTGTTTGCTTCATTCTTTTTAAAGTTGTCAAAAATCCTATTCCTTCAGAAAAGAATTTCTTCTTCATTTTCTCTCCCTTAAAAAAATAATACATAAAATAGGATTATTTTTACTTCACATTTAGAACTCAGACCCATTTTCAAATGTTTTCTAATTCATTGATTTGCCAAATGAGGCAGCCTAATTTTTGCTTAATGAAATACAAATAAATATGTGCACATCTTCCTTTTTTATTTCTTTTATTTAAATGTTAAGGGCACAGCTAAATCAGATTTTTTAAAACCCACTCTGTGAGGCCAAGAATAAAGCTTTCTTTCAGTTTAGGTGAAGCCACTACAAAAAGAATTAGGATACCTGTTGATTTAAAGTCTGTTAAAAATCTGCAGTGGGGTTTTCGTAAAGTTGCTGGGTTGTATTTCCTAGAGAAATGCTGTATGCCCCTAAGTGTGGCCTGTATTATTATAATTATGCACAGAGCCACAAAATTCCTTCCTGATTTGTGATTCTTGGGTGTAAAATCTAAAACTAATCAAAGAAATAAAACACAATCTTAACTATCAGAATGAAGAAGAAAAATGCAAGATCAATTCAACTGAGGCAGAAAAAACATCTGACAAACTTTAAAACACTTTCATGAGAAATACAAACAAACAAACAAATAGGACTAGAAAGATACTACTTTAATATAATAAAGCCCATATATGAAACACCCACTTCTGTTTTTTTTTACTTTTTTTGTTTTTTTTTTTGTTTTTTGTGTGTGTGGTTTTTTTTTGTTTTTGTTTTTTGTTTTTTATTGTTAATTATAATGGGGTGGCATTGGTTGGTAACAATTAGTTTCCAGATGTACAAGTTCTCAACACATCATTCATGCATCGCACCATGTACCCACCACCCAAATTCAGCTTCCCTTCCATCACCATACATCCGGTGTCCACTCCCTACTACTCTCCCTCCCCCCTCCTCTCCCCTCTCCAGGTAACCAGCAAACCATTGAGTGTGTCCATAATGCTGGTGCCCTCTCCCACCTCCCCTCCCCCTCTCCTTCCCCCCTCCTCCTCTTCTCTCAGGCAAACACCAAGCTATCGAGTGTGTCCATAGGTCTCTGTGTCTTTGTTACTTTCAGAAAAACCCACTTCTAAAATCATGTGCCATGGTAAAAGACTGAAGCTTTTCCTCTAAGATCAGAAACCAGACAAAGATGCTGCTTTTGCTACAATTATTCAAGTTATCTTTATTTTATACCTGTAACTGTTTTTTCATTCTAATTTTTCATCTAAAAATCTTGCTTTCATTTTTTTAATAAAGCCCTGCTGAGAAATTTTGAAAGCCATAGTCTCTCAAAACTGCTGAGTCACTCAGCATCTGTGAAAGTTATCAGTTTTCAGCTAACTGCCTCAGCAAAATCTGTCTCCTGAAGATAACGTAGGATATAGCTAGAGAGATTCTGGGCCCAGGTAAAAGACGTTTTTTTTTTTTTTCCCCCCCCTCTGTCACATATGTAATGTTTCTCTAGTCACTATCTGAATTAGACTAGACAATTTTGTGTGGATTGTCTTTCCTTCTCTACCTCTTTGCCTCTCTCTTGGATACATTTTATCTCACCAAGTTCTAGACTTTTAGGACAAGTGGAATACTTTGCAAAGGAAACAGTGAGTACGGAATTCTTTACAGTACAATTTATCCCTACTGTAATTAGAAAAGGAGTTTGAACTTTCTGTACTATCTTTGACAGGTGAATTAAGAATAGTTCTTGACTCTTAAGAAACAGAGAAGTTAATTCTGATTCTCTATTCATGAATGTCTCATTTTAAACAATAACCTTGAGTTGAGCTTGTGGCTATACAGCATTAAAATTCAGCATGACCTGTTTACATGGATTCACAGAGAGAACAACTAAGTAACATAGAACAAAATACTACCCAATGCTGTTTCAAGTCTCCCTAGAATGATTTAATTCTGTAGCCAAACTAATAACGACCATCCATGGAGTAGTAGTTAGAAAGAGACTAAATTTGAATTTTATATTGAATATTCTGGCTGAGAAAAGCTAGAAAAAACTCCATATATCCAGATGAATGAGGGAGGATTCTATGGAGATTTTGCAAACATTGTCACAAAGTTGGATCCCACTATAAAAAAATGGTATTGTATGTTGTGTGATAGTATAATGTTTTATATTTCAAAAACCAATTACTGAGACAGTATTCTGAATTTGTGGTCATTGGGTAGAAGATGGCCTGAACTTTTTATTGGTAGTGCTTGTGAATTAAGCAAATAAAGAGTAAAGAATATGTGAGCTACAATTTTAAGTAAGAGGAAAACATTTTTAAACATTTGTGTATGTCATTGGTCAAGTTAGTTGCAAGCCATTTTTAATTATTTATCAAATTGAGTTCAGAATGATAAACATTTTATTAGCCTTTGAAAGCAATCAACTTATATTTTTCATTTATCTGAAGCTTTCTAGTTTTGCTAATTTATACCTGACTTGCATCATTTGTCCAAAGTAATTCTATTTATAAAACTTAATGAGTGTTGGCACAAGTTTATGTAAAAAGTTGGAAAATTTTTCTGACTGATCAAAATTACTAGTGGTACTTGTATATGGTTAAAATTATATAAATGTATTATAGCTCTCTTAACAGGCTTTTACAGGCTTAAAGATATCTGAACAAAAGTACATGAGAAAATGCCTTGGGATATATATAAGAGATAATAATATACTAGAAATTTGAGAACCACCAATAGATAAAAAGCATTTTAACTTGCAGGCTATGGAGAGCAGTGGGCCAAAAGTGTTGGAAACAGCAGAAGAAATCCAGGAGAGGCGGCAGGAGGTGTTAACTCGGTACCAGAGGTTCAAGGAGCTAGTTGCTGAGAGAGGCCAGAAGCTTGAAGAGTCCTATCATTACCAGGTTTTCAGACGGGATGCAGATGACCTAGAGAAATGGATACTGGAGAAACTCAAGATTGCAGGCGATAAGAGCTATGAAGACCCAACTAACATACAGGTCACTTAGTTTTACTGACTTGCCCAGAGCAACCCCTAAGACCTCTAGAAAGGGAAACCTTCTTGTAATATAAGTGTATATATCTTAGGGATAGTAATTTTGCCTTTAAATAGCCCGTGCCTTCAACTCCTTAAGCCTTAGAATCTGATTAACAAGGGAAAATAATTCTAGATAGCATTCTATAAATATAATATTTATCTGACAGGCAAAAGAGTGACTGAGTTCAAATAATTTATTCATCTGATTTCAATATTTTTTGACATTAAGGATGGAATTGAAGTGAAGAAATGTCAATGCTTCCAAAACAACTGATTTCCCCTCTCCTCAGAAATACAGTTAGTCAGGGTTTTTCCTGGGTATTTCCCCAAATGACAGTCATGTCCCTTGTTAAGTCAAAATGAGAGGTCCCAGGAGGAGATGTTTGGTGGATGTTCTCACCTTAGCCTGTATTATAGCATGTAGCATAGTCATGATCAAGGGTTTATGTGCTTAAAGGAGCAATCAATATTGGAAAGGGAGGGGATGCTGGGATGGCTCAGCAGGTTTAGCTCTCTCGTCTTGTAGTCCCAGTGTCCAAGGATCATATCCCAGTCCTGCCTGGGCCCCAGCCCTTACAGACCCATATGCTGAACTGGGGTGTGCCCCAAGTTCCATTCTCACTGGGGTAAGCTTCCCATGTGGGAGTCCCCCAGTTGGGCTCCTGCCCAGGCTGTACTTCCCATGTAGGAGGCCTCTAGAGGGGATGTGTCTCCTATGTGGAAGGGCCCTGCCCGTTTCCTGCCCTGTGCTGCCCTGCAACCACCTATGGAGTGAAACTATATAAAAAACTAGTGATGTACAACTATGGAGACTGCTTTGGGCCCTCCCCCTTCTCTATGTCTTTCTCTGTCTCTGTCTCTCTCTCTATCAAAAACAATAAAATCAGATAGATGATAGATAGATGATAGGTGGATAGATATTATTGAAGAGGGAGTACTTGGAATAAGAACAGAATGATATCTATGAAATGTATCAATTTACATATGACAACAATAATAACCTGGCATGCAAAAACTTAATTTAAAAAAGGCATTATTGTAATGACCATCTTCTTTGTTGCTCTCTACTGCACTTAATTGTTTTATTTTCTGAAAAAGGAATTTCTCTTTTTTGAAGAGGAAAAACTCTGTGTTATATTCTTTCATTCACACAAAAGACAATTAAAACTTTAAAATAATAAGGTATTTATTGGAAATTTCTCAAAGTCAGTGGAAACAGGGCAAAACCTTTTGAAATGGTCACTGCCTTTGAGCCTGAGACCCTTTTAAAACCCATGTGCACTGGTTATGCCTAGAGTGGCCATTTCTTTTAGGATGTGAACTCGCCAGCTATGCTTATAGGCTTTCACTTAGCTTAGGTTGGGCAACAAGTAGTTCTGACTGAAAGTAAGAAGAGGAACAAAAGGACCTTTTTTATAGTCCAGGGAGACTGGGCTTCATTAGCAATAAACTCTGATTTCTAAATTTCAGGGAAAATACCAGAAACATGAATACTTTGAAGCTGAGCTGCAAACAAAATCAAGGGTTATTCCTGAGCTGGAAGAAATCAGGAAAGTCAGATTTGCTGAGGGACATTTTGCCCATGAGGACACCAAGGTAAATATATTGTAGGACTCTCAAAGATAAGTTTCTAATTATTTATTATATTTTTGTGTTTTAAGTGGTTCTACTGCCTATAGACCTTGATATAGCTGGCTTGGAATTAGGGCTCCTACCTCTTGTCTTTTACTGGGTCTAGAACAAGAAAAATGATGGGATGTCCTGTGTTTCTTGAGGTGGGGAGAAGAAATGTGACACAAAAGCTGTCATTGATGGAATCACATTTCTCCTTATGTCAATGCAGAATAAATTAATTCAATATCAAGCCCACTTCAATCTGGTTCCACTTTCCCAGATAATTGGCATTCCCAAATGTTTTAATTATTTTTTGTAACCTCAGAGTCCTTGTCCCTTAAATTCTTCAAACAAAGGATACTCTCTCCATTTGAATCTCTTCTGAAATATTTCTCCCTTTGTCTGGAATGTCTTCTTCTCTTCATAGCCTACATGACTTGATCACTATTGTAAATCTCCAAACCCTCCTAGTCACTTTAAAGAACTCCTAAAGTCCCTTATCTTCAGCAAAATCCTTCCTGAACACTGAACCAAAGATCACCACCACTTTGGAATTCTTTATTAATGTATTTGCTCTTTTCCAACTTAATTTATATGCTCTTTTAACATGGTTTTTTGCTGATATAATCAATCCAGGATTTTTTGTACGAATGGATTTTGTTAAAGTTTATTTTTTTACTTATTATAAAATTTGTATTACATATTTTAAAATGTATTTTTAATTATCATTTACATACAATGTCATATTAGTTTCAAATGTACAACATAGCAATTAGACATTCACATACCTCACAAAGTAATCAGTCCAGTGTACCACCTATCTAACACTGTTCATAGTTATTACAATATTATTGACTATATTCCCTATGCTATAGTTTAAATCCCTGTGAAATTATTTTTGTATTATTCATAGTTTTTCATGCCATCAACTTCCTACATTAATTAAAATATTTAAGGGAAGCCGGGATGGCTCAGTGGGTTAAGTGCTCACTTTGCAGCCCCGGGGACCAAGGATCGAATCCCAGCCCCGGCCCGTGTGGATCCATATGCTGAACTGGGGAGTGCCCCCAGTTCAGTTTTCACTGGGGTGAAGACTCCGGCCCAGTTCCTGCCCTGTGCAGCCCCACTCCCACCTGTGGAATGAAACTATGTGGAAAAACGAATGATGTGCAACTATGGAGACTGTTCTGGGCCCTCCCCTTTCTCTCTGTCTCTGTCTCTGTATCTCTCTCTCTCTCTGTGTCAAAAACAATAAAAATAAATCTTTAAAAAAATATTTGAGAAATATTTGAAACATCTTTACATCTATCAGACTCACTAGGGCTATGTGAGATTTTATCATGCAGGACTCAGAGAGAAATGTGGTCTACGTGTTACGCTGAGCAATGGAGTAGTTGAAACATACAAGATTCTTGAAGAAAAGACACAGATGATAACTCTAATTTTTCAAGATGTAGTACACGATCTTCAAACTAACCTGGCATCGAAGCCCTCAACTATATAGTCTCAAAATCCTCTTATTGCTTGGAGCCACTAATTTTTTTTTTCAAAAGTCAGAAAAACTAGTTCTTATACTTATCTGTTTCTCCACATTCAATTCAAATAAGCATTGCCCCAAGAATTTGTATTCCATCCTGTCTTAGTGTCTGTAATCACTTTATTCTCTAAAACCCCAGGGCATTTCTAAAAAATGTTATCTAATAGAAAATAATATCTGACTTGGTTTAATAGCTATTGCTATATCCTATTTTCTCTTTGAAGTATTCGTTGAGCAATTAATGCACACATGAATGGGAGGAGACATTTTTATCTAAGTCCTTCTCTGCATAAGTCTCTGAGTCTACACCTACTCCACAATCTTTGTGCCTGAATGGTTTTGCCTCTCCTCCTCAAAGGCCCATCTGGAACAACTGCGCCACCTGTGGGACCTGCTGCTGGAGCTCACTCGGGAGAAGGGGACCCTGCTGCTGCAGGCCCTGAAATTCCAGCAGTACTTACAAGAGTGTGCGGACATCTTGGAATGGATTGGAGACAAGGTATAGAACTAAACTGTGCTTTTAGGACTTCCTAGCCCTCTATCCCATAGCAATTTAATATAGGCTATTAATAAAGAAGTCAAGGTGTCTGCACCTGGACTTTGTATTTTGAAAGAAGAATTTTGGAAAAGATTTAGAGGTATTCGGAAGGTTGTTAACACTGGTGGGGGAAGGTGGTTAAGGCTAAATGTATGGATCTGAATATGAAGAAGAAAAGACTTACACAAAACTGTACATTGAAAGATGATCGAAGCTTGTCCACCTTCTACCTTCCATCATCTTTACCTCCTTCTTTTAGATTTTTGCTCTTACCCTAGGTCCAGGCTGAGCATATTGCCAGTTTGTTCCCTTGTCCCTTGTATCTCAATGCCTATAACTGTGAAGAGTTCTATTTTTTCATATATTTAAAGAATAATACTACAGTTAGGACTGAAGATTTACACAAGCAGGTGCTTAGCACAGTGACTTTGTAGATATTCAGTATGTTGAATTGAGTAATTTATTTTTATATTCCAAAATATAAAAGGTGTTTTTATGGGCTCTGGCCAACAATACCTCTGATTCTCTGAAGGATTACCCCAAAGAACTCTGTCCCCTAGGCCAGGGTACTACCTCATGTAATACATTCCTGCTTCTGGCTTTTTCCAGAAGTGGTTCTTCTAGGGCAGGGATTCCCAACCCCGTGCCCACGGGTGCCATGGCGCCCGTGGCCCAATTTGTGTGCACCCGCCATTATTTGACTGCATCAGAAGTTTTTCATAAACACTAAGTAAAACTATAATTTATTTGTATACATTTGTTAGAATTTTAAAATATTGTTTGAGTATCTACACAGGTTTATTCTATTCGTTGGTATATTTGCGATATCGTATGTATAAGATTTTCCCTAGCTTTCGCCTTTGTACATGTCGCGTCTTGTGTAGCCGCTGCACTCTTTAAACTCTCCTCCACCCAACCGGGAGGCGCCAAGTTGCCGTTTTGATGGCAGTTGCTGGACTGATCGGGTCATGACGGTTAGCTAGGATCACAGTGTTTTAATATATTCGATTTTAAATGAACTAAAAGCGAGGTAGGTACGGTAATCTATTATTATGATTTGATATTGTAGTTCTATAACTATTTTTATTTTTATTTTTTTAGTCCTAAAATTAGTGGACCAAATAAGAGAAAACGAACCTATAATTTTAACACAGACTGGGAGGAATCATATTGTTTCATTAATTTAAAAGGTAAATGCATTTGCCTGTTGTGTGGCAGTAGTATTGCAGTGCCGAAAAAACAGAATGTTGAACGTCACTTTCAGGCAAGTCATACCACTTTTGATACGAATTATCCATTTAAATCTGAAGTAAGAAAGAAAAAAATAAATCAACTAAAATGAAGTTTAACGACTCAACAGACTGTTTTCACTAGACATGTGGAAAAATCTAAAAAGGCAACCATTGCTTCTTTCAAAATTTCTCACATGTTCGCAAAGAAGAAAAAACCTTTCCAGGATGGTGAATTGTTAAAAGAAGCATTTCTGACTGCTGCCGATTGTTTGTTTGAGGAATATTCTAACAAGCGTGAGATTATGTCGGCGATACAAGACCTATAGTTGTCAAATAACACAGTCACAAGAAGAATACACGCAATTTCAAAAGACTTGCAAACTCAGTTAAAGACTGACCTGGAAATATGTGACTGCTTCTCTCTGCAATTTGACGAGTCAACAGATATATCAGACACCGCACAGTTGGCAGTTATGGTGAGAATGGTATTTAGCAACTTCACAGTAAAAGAGGAGCTGTTGCAAATATTACCAATGAAAGGACAGACGAGAGGTGAGGATATTTATCAAACTTTCAGAACATACGCCAGGTCGATAAACATGCCTTTGCATAAGTTGTCTGTGATAACTACCGATGGGGCACTAGCAATGGTTGGTCAAAACAAAGGATTTATTGCCCTTTGCAGGAAAGATGAATCATTTTCAAACTTTATGTCCTACCACTGTATTATCCATCAGGAAGCTTTGTGTTGTAAAATACTGCCCTTTGAACATGTTATGAAAATAGTCACAACGATAA
>PVKE010043925.1:0-13188 GCA_004027555.1 Craseonycteris thonglongyai | reverse complement strand
CTCATAATGATTTTTTTCCCCTTGAATTAAAGGATGGAAGACTCCAGACAGGGGATCACATCTTGAAGATTGGTGGCACAAATGTGCAGGGAATGACCAGTGAGCAAGTTGCACAAGTGCTGAGGAACTGTGGGAATTCAGTCAGGATGCTTGTTGCGAGAGACCCAGTGGGTGAAATTTCTGTAACCCCTCCTATGCCTACATCCTTACCCGTTGCTCTGCCTACTGTCCCCAATGGGAGCCCTAGTTCTGTGAGTATACAAATTCTTTCACCTTAAATCAAAGACTGGTTGTGATACACTGCAAGATTAGAAACGCCTTCAACTCCAAGTGCCCCATTGCTCAATGCTCACCAGTATAGCAACGGAGGAGTTCAATTTGGAAACATTAGACAAGTTTGATTTTCCGTTTTGTTGTTTCTCAGGGTTAAGCCATTCAACTTCCCTGAGCCTTGTCTACTCATCTGTGAATTGGAGAATAATAATACTTGCCATTTCTGTTTCACTGGATTGTTGAGAAATCCAGATGTTAAACTGGAAACTGAAAACTCATTAATGCATGAGAGTTGTCACTGAAGGAACAGACTGCCAATGAGAATAGACATTAATAATAATATTTATATTATAATTAGACAACATTATTATAGCTATGAAATAATAATTATTATTAATTGTTTCCAAGCGCCTAAAATTGTTTAAGTCATCTGAATCCCTCACAAGAATTCTGCAAGACAGGTCTTATCATCCATTTAATAGATGAGGAAACTGAAATCCAAATAATTTGAAGGTCATATGAGTTGGCTACAGAGCTGGAATTTGAATTCAGATTTTTCTGGCCCATTATAAATTCTTTCCAGCTATCTCACAGGCTTTGACTCCAGAGATAATAAGACAAAAGGAGAGAAATAATTTTTAAGAGGAGGGGCCAGAAGGAAGAGAAAAGAAAAGAGAGATGATTATGATGAGGCGAGGGTGGAAAGCCACCTTTCATCTTCATCTGAGGGGCTGTTTGGTATCTTCTATAAAGTTACTTTTTTTTCTCTACCTGGAACCATATGTATGGAAGTTTTTGTCTGATACATTAAAATCATTTTTTTTTTTTCTTCTCTAAACTAGTTACAACCATTTTCTCTTCCCTCCATTACTGTAGTTCTCTGGAGACTTCTATGTTGTAGGGAGGGACTAGTGTCACTATGTGATAAGTGAGAACTGGAAGCAATCAGTTGCTAACTTTCTGTTGTTAATGTTTTGAATTGAAAGCAAGGTACAGCCAAACCTTGGTCCTCAACAGCTTTGAAACTTGCATTTGCTGCTTGACACATTTTGATGGGAAAATTTTGTCCTGGTTCTCGTCATTTGTTTGGTAGTCAATGTGCAAGCAAGAACTTGTCTGTATTGATTGCCTTGTGACTTGCTACCCTTTCCAGCTGAAACAAGAGGTCACGTGTTAGTCACGAGGTAGCTCTTGCCCTGTGAACATCCCCTTGCAATCTTGTCTTAGCTTCTGTGGTCATTTTGTATATTTTTGGTTTGGGAATGCAATTAAATTTATTTACATTATTATTTAAGGGAAAAATTTGTTTGGTACTTGTTTGTGGTACTCTTCTTGCCTCTTGGAACCAATTAAGAATTGAGTACCAAGGTACCACTGTATTATGTTTTAGATACCTTACTCTTTTACAACAGTATTTTAAATTAGAAAATAAGTAATGAAAATAAATTTTAGGTTAATATTTTTTGCTCATAACTATTATTACTCACAATAATTAGCCTTACCATTTATTTCTTAAATTTTCTTTAGATTTAGTTTTTTCAGATAGAAATTAATCCTGAGTTGTTTTTTTGTTTATTTGTTTGTGTTTGTTTTCTAAATGGCTGTATTGGCTTTCTATTGTTGTGTAATAAATTACTACAAATTTAGGGTTTGAAACAATATCCTTTGTTAGTTCATGGTTCTGTAGGTCAGAAGTCTGGGTGAGCTTGGCTGGGTTCTCTACATAGATTTTTAGAAGGTCAAAATCAAGATATTGATCTGGCTGGGATCTTAATCTGGATGCAATCCATTTACATACTTATTTAGATTTTTGGCAGACTATAGTTTCTTGCAATTGTAGGACTGAAGTCAGCTAAGGGGCCTTTTCAACTCCTTAAGGCCCCCTGTATTCCTTCTCACACAACCCACTCCATCTTCAAACCACAAGTCCAGTCATACTTCACATTTTTTTCACTTTTCTACCACCAGCAGGAGAAAACTCTTTGCTTTTGAAGAGTATTTGACTAGTTTAGGCTCACCTGGATAATCTCTCTTTTGCCATGTAATGTGACATAAACATAGCAATAGCACCAGGGATCAAAAGTTGTGGGAATCATCTTAAGAGTCTGCCTGCCATAAGTGCTAAGAACATACTTGACAAGCCATGCACAAATTGACTATGTACACATAGTTATGTAAGTAAACATTATATATGTTTAAAACTATTTTTTTCTTGTAGGATAATTCCCTTTTTGAAACTTATGATGTTGAACTCATTAAAAACGATGGACAGAGTCTGGGAATTAGAATTGTTGGCTATGTTGGAACTGCTCATACAGGTAAATGAATCATTTCTACTTTATATTTGGAAATAACTGTAAAGGATGTTAAGGTTTCTAGATAATAAATATCTGGGGGATGCCAGATGGCTCAGCGTGTTGAGTGCTTGTATTGCAGTCCTGGGGTCCATGGATTGAATCCCAGCCGTGGCCCATGTGGACCCATATGCTGAAATGGGGTGTGTCCTCAGTTTGGCTCTCACCAGGCCAAGCCCCTGACCTTTTACTGACATGCACATCCCCACATCCACCTGTGGAATGAAAACTATGTAGAAAACTAATGGAGACTGCTCTGGGCCCTCCCCCTTCTCTCTGTCTCTCCCTGTTTCTTTCTGTTAAAAACCAATAAAAAAATTAAATATTGGCAGATTTTAATTTAAATGTTGAACAACAAAACCATAAATCTATAAGAGCAACAAGTTACTTTTTAGTACTTAGAAAATCACCATTTGAAAAGAGTTGCCCCCAATTCCAACCAACAATTCAGATGCCAGCACTGTGTCTTGCAATTCAGTTCAGTTCTGATACTATCTACCCAAAGATAGAGTCAGATTCCACAGATAGAGGTCTCAGTCCCACAAGCCTGCCCTCCACTTTAGATACCAATCTCATGCCCAAGCTGTTACCTATACTACTGACCAACTAGCTGTAAATCAGAGGTTCCCATGATCCCCTCCTTGAGTTTGATTAATTTGCTAGAATGACTCACAGAACTCAAAAACAAACAAACAAAACCCATTTACTCACCAGAAGACCATTTTATTACAAAGGACTTTAAAGGATATGAATCAAAAGCCAGGTGAAGAGATACACAGGACAAGGTCCCTGAGTGAAGGAGCTTCTGTTCTCATGGAGCTTGGGCCCCAGCATGGCAGCCTCTGGAAGCATTCTGTTTCCCCAGTGGGAAAGGACCAGCAGAGCTGTCCTCCTGGGTTTTTATGGTGGTTTCATTACATAATCATGATTGACAGAGTCACTGGTTATTGGTGATTGAATTCAATCTCCAGCCCCTCTCCCCTTTCCAGTTGGGGACTGAAGTTCCAAACCTCTAATCACAGGGTTGTTTCCTCTGGCAACCAGCCCTCAACCTTAGGTGCTTTCCAAAAGTCACCTCATTATGATAACATAAAGATTGACGTTAGCTATGAGCCAGGAACTGTGGATGATGACCAAACACCTTATAAATCACTATATCACAAGTTTTATCTCAATAGTTTTTATAGCTAGCTTGCTAGTCATTAACAACAGAATTTAATGATCCAATTCGGTGTATAACATTTGAATTATATCTCTTGTTTCTTAGATATATTTTGAATAGTGTGACTATTACATATTGTCACATTTTACATGTGATAAAGTGAAGTGGTTAAGGTATATAGTTTGTATTGTGAATGTCAAAAAAGCCTTAATATTATATTTAAGTACCAAAACCAGATAAAACAAATACATTAATTATTTTCCTTTTATATAAAGAGAATACATTGTAAGAGTAAATACCGGTACATGGCCCAGGTATCCCTGAATAATAGTTCTCCCTCAACTTCTGCCTGAAAAGCTTTGGTACCTTTCACTAAAAGAGTTACTCTATTATTATAAGAAAATCACTAGAGTAAAGAAAAATAAACTTTTTCACAAGTTTTTACTAGTAACATGAAAATTCAGAATTATGAAATGTTCTGGTTCTTAAAAGATAGCAAGAATAGAGAGTTAATATTTTTTTAATTATTGTTTTATATATTTATAGCAGGTGGAAAGATTAAAAGTGCTAATGTATTCATAAAGTCCTGAATGAAATTCATGTCAGACCACCTTGTGCTATTTTAGCCTATTAAAATAACTGTTTTCAAACCTTTAGCTTTTTCTAAGTGACACTTTCTTTTTAGGTTCAGAATTTAAATGAGTTTCAAAAGAGCTTAATATGGATTGTATAATAATGTTGCAAAAAAACTATGTTGAGTGCCTTTTAATTGCTTTCTGTCTGGTTAGAGAAATTATGCGGTAGTTTCTAAACTTGTTTATGGCTTATGAACCTTTATTATATAAGTTTTCAAGGTGTTCTTATAAACCTAACAATATACATACAGAGTAAAATAAAAGTAAGTAACTGATAGAATATCAATAAAATTTAATATTTATATTGCTGAATAAAGAAAATAATTGTTTTACTTCTCAAAAAGAAGTGTTTTGGGACTGGAGGAGGGTGGGCATTGGTGAAGCCAACAGTTAGGACATTTTAAAACTCAATGTGCTTTTTAACATGTAGTCTATCAAAATAATTTTTGCTTTATTCCATTCATTGGAACTTTTGAGCAGTTGCTTTGCTTAGTTCTAGAGGGAGTAGAAAAATAAATATAAGAAAAGTCTATTGAGGATGACAAACATGTAAATAACTCAATTGTTAAGGATAAATGAAATATGAGTATGTGTTTTAGCAGAGATACAAGCAAATTATCATATGACAAATGAAAAACTCCATTTGACAGTGGGAAATGGAGAATTTACAAATAAAGAGATGTGAAAAAGAAAGATTTTAATAGAACAGATGAGGTTGAGGAAGAAAAAATGAAATGAGAAAAAAGATAAAATCAAGAAAATACTTGGTGTTTCGGTGGAATATTAGGACTGTTGTATATCACAAGTTTTGTCTTGTTGGAGGGATGAAGTGAAATAAAGAAGTTTGGGGCAGATTATGGAGGTCCTTGAATGTGATTCTATGAAATTTACATTTTGTAAGGTAGATGAGAATCCACTATGTTTATTTTTCTTCTGCAGACAATATTTTAGGTTCATTTGATTTCTTTTTTTTAAGATTTCTTTTATTGTTTTGGACAGACAGAGAGAACGGGGAAGGCCCTGAGCAGTCTCCATAGTTGCTTGTCATCAATTTTCGACATGGTTTTGTTCCACACAGGTTGGCAGGGGCTGCAAAGTATGGGAACGGGGCTGGGGCCTCCTGCATGGGAAGTCATGCCCCCTTGAGCCAGGGACCAAACCAGGGGGCGAGAACCCAACTGGGGGCCTCCCACATGAGAAGCACACCCCAGTTCAGCATATGGATCCACATGGGTTGGGACTTGATCCTCGGTCCCCAGGGTCACAAAATGAGTACTCAACTTGCTGAGCCATCCCTGGCTTCCCCATTTGATTGTTTTTTTCCTAAAGATTTATTTTTATTGTTTTATGACACAAAGAGAGACACAGAGAGACTGAGAGAATGGGGAGGGCCCAGAGCAGTCTCCATAGTTGACAGCATTAGTTTTCCATACAGTTTCACTCCATAGGTGGGCTCAGGGCTGCATAGGGCAGGAACTGGGCTGGGAGCCTCCGGCATAAGCCCCAGCAAGAACTGACCTGGGGGCACACCCCAGTTCAGCACATGGGTCTGCATGGGCTGGGGCTGGGATTCGATCCTTGGGCTCTGGGGCTGCAAAGCGAGCGCTCAACCTGCTGAGCCTTCCCAGCTTCCCCTGAAAATCTTTTAAAAAAGATTTATTTCATTGTTTTGATAGAGGATGATGGGGGTGGGGGTGTGGGGTGGGGGTGGGGGTGTGTGAACAGAGCAGTCTACATAGTTGTACATAATTAGTTGTGACATAGTTTCACTTTACACAGGTGGATGTGGGGCCGCACAGTGTGGGAGCCAAACCAGGGGCCTCTCCCATGGGTGGCGGAAACTTCGCTGCAGTGGCATTTCAGTGGTTAATAGTATATGGGTTTGCATGGACTGGGGCCGGGCATCGAACCCTACACTTGCAATTACGAGACAAGTGCTCAACCTCTAAGCTATCCCAGCATCCCTCATTTGATATTAAAATATAAAATCATCCAGAGCTATGGTTTTTCATTTTCCAATTTCTCTTCTAGTCCTTGCCTGTATGCATAAATACTTTTTATATAGTTGTAATTTTTTATAGCTATTCTTTCTTGTTTAAATGTTTTATTTTATAATATAAGGATTATTTCATGTTGCTGAGATTATTCTAGTGTTGTTTTGTTTTTTATAATGATTATATGTACTCCTTTTTCTGTGTTTGGGGAAGCTCACATGAGCAATGAACTAAATATGAACTAAGAGGAAGACCTCTTAGGACACTCTTGTCTTAGTATTGGTGAAAAATGATGAAGGCTTATGCCAAGTCATGATGAGAAGGGTGATAGATCAAGAGAAGAGGGTAAGACAACCTGGGCTCTTTAAATTTCAGCTCATATTGGATTGCATTTCATCAAATTCTATTTGTGATTATTTTTCTAGAAATAGCCACTAGTCAAATCATTTAAAATTCAGGTCACTTATGATGATGACAGTTTGAAATAATCCATCAATTTCTCACTTGCTTTCAAAATACTATTTATTAAGCCTCCAGTCAGCCCCTTTAGCTAATTAACCTCTTGATATGAATTTGTAATCAAGGCCTAATCAGAGCTTTCTTCTTTTTTTCGTGTGTTTTGTGTACCATAGGGGAAGCTTCAGGGATTTACGTGAAAAGTGTAATACCTGGCAGCGCTGCATACCACAGTGGCCAAATTCAAGTGAATGACAGAATCATTGCTGTAAGTTAACTGCCTTCTGTTTTAGAATTGAATCAAGGTGGGGGGAAACAGTTATCTTTATTATAATGTGTATGCAAGGGAAATGGCTGAATATAGTATCATAATGTTTTAAAAATTGAATTTGTTAGCACAGTGAAGTCTCCTTAATTTGAACTCTGATGATCCTGAATTTTTTTTTTTTTTACTGTCTGAAGAAAGTATTCACTGACTATATTGGTAGGAAAAAATAATATGTACCTATATATTTTAATATGTTACATACATATATATTTGAAAGGTGCTCTAGCATTCTAGTAAACACTATCAAGCACTTCTTTGTGTTCTTTAAACTCACTCATTTTTTGTGAAGTTAATAGGCCATTAACTTTTTATTCCTTTGTGGAAGTAGTTTTTCTATTAACAGTAGTTTTGAATACCTACAAAATTGAAATATTTTATGTGTTTGAGAATATAATTGCCTTTGATCAGTTCACATTGGTCTTTGCTCCATTTAATAGAAAATCAAATTTACAGTTTATTTTAATAATTTTGAAGCATACATACACACACATATACACACACACACACACACACATATATATATATATATATATATATATATATATATACACATTTAATTTAGTGATTTACATGGCAACAGGTTTTAGTTTGTATGATTTGAATCACTGTCCTTCAAGTCCATCTAAAGAAACACTTTCAGGACCCTTGACTTTTACATCTGCAGAGTTCAGAGATCTGCAATAGCAGTGGATGCTATGGAAAAAGTACTTACGGGGAGAGCAAAAGTAATGATTTATGTAGCTTGAAGAAAATTGAGAGAGGAGGTCTTTTCCTCCTAATGGGCTTGAGAAATGTGGAATTGGGTTTGACTTAGATTAGTAAGTACCCTTCTTGCATAAACTTTTCTAGGACGTTAGAAGACCCAATTGAGGGAAATCAGTGTGTTTCTTCTGGAAATTATCACGTACTGATATGGTAGAGGGATGAAGTATTGTGTGACATCTTCGATTTTGATCACAATGGCTTCTATTAATACATCTTGAGAAATGTATAACCATATACTATCTTTTATGGCACTTTGAATTTGAATAACATCAAAGAATTAGACCCTCTATCTTTCTCAGGCTATAAGTTAAAATGTGTGACTTGGAGTACAAATTTGCATTTGTTTTCTAGTTTCTTGGGAAGTTTGTCTGCAGAAACAAATTTTGTGTCCTTATTCAAATACTTTCTTAGGTCTAATACAGATTATCTTTGGAATAAAATGAATTGCCTAATTTTATTCTGCCTTGCAAGAATTTAAAGTAGTAGCTAACTTGAAGCCTCTGTTTAATGTACCTTAGGTCAATGGTGTAAATATTCAGGGTTTTGCCAATCATGATGTTGTTGAAGTATTACGAAATGCAGGGCAAGTGGTACACCTAACCCTAGTTCGAAGGAAGACATCCTCATCGGCTTCTCCACTTGAACAGCCTTCAAACAGAGGTAATTAATTCCACTGTCCTTCTTTCCAAGATGCAGTCTTTGGGGTTTGGAGAACAGCTTCTTTATAGAAGTTGCTGGGAAGGAAAAACTGCCCACCTTGTGTAATGCAGAGATGGAGAAGTGAATCAGCTCATTTGTGCATGGAAACCGAATTTTCTTTGCCTATTATACTGTGCCAGTCCAAATGTTAGAATATGGACCCTGAAACGTGTTTTGCTCTGAGAGCTTCTCTAAATGGAGATGGAAATCATTTTTCCAAAAACACTTCCAGATTTAATTTATTACTTATATTTGAATAATAAAGCTTTGACACCTTTTGTTCTAGGAGCTCTCATTTGTCTAAATGCTTTGACATTTTGCAACTGTCAGATTTCATGTTACTTACAGTGATATATTTGATTCTAATGTCTCTGGATTTACCTTTTGCAGTAGAGCAAGAGAAAATAAAATATGCAATTCTGTAAAGAACATTTTCATTTGTAAAATAATACATGTTGTCATTTTGATTATAAGAATAGTAGGGTTTTTATGGAGGGGGGTTTGGATGCGGGGATAGCTCAGCAGGTTGAGTGCTTGCCTTGCAACGGCAAGCTCTGGAGATCAAATCTTAGCTCTGGCCCATGCAAACCCATGTGCTGAACTGCAGGGCACAACTGGTAACCACTGGGATAATGGTGAAGGTTCTTGCCTCTCATGCAAGTGGTCCCAGTTTGGTTCCCACCCTGCGTGGCCCCACATCCACCTGTGTGAAATGAAACTATCACAACTACTAATGATGTACAACTATGGAGACTTCTCTGGGCCCTTGTCCCTTCTTCCTTTCCCTCCCTCCCTCCCTCCTTATTTTCTGTTTCTACTGTCTCAAATAATAAAATAAATCTAAAAATCCAAAAAATCAAAGAGTAGTAGATTTTCATTATAGACCAAAACCATAGATGTATGCATACCAAATTTTAATTATCAACTTAGAAATGTATAGATCAACAAAATTTGACAGTCATGGGGACACATATTCAATTTAAAATGAATGACTCGTTATGTATATCTAGTGAGTAAGAATTCCATTAGAATTTATCAGAAGATGAATACATTTTTTTCCCTTCCTCTGAAGATATAATAAGCCTGGAAGCCTTTGCTTTCAACTGATATTGATTTGTATTTACATTGGAACTTTTTAAGTTTTATCTGATGGTGGAAATTTTGCTACTGAAAGACAGATGCCCTGTCAACTGCATTGTATGTATGAAATTCAAAATTGCCTAAATAGTACAAATTGTACAAATGCTATGTTAACCTTAAAAGGTTTACATAAATATTTATATCAATATAATGGTTTTAATAGCTCAGATAGAGCCCTTGGCTTCAGTCTGCTATATCAAATGAAGTATGTCATTTGTGAATTAGCAATTCTTTACTGGGCAGGCCTGTATTTAAATTTGTACTGGGATAAGTTTTGACTCTTTTTCCTCAATAGTTTAAACAGTGCCCTTCCTGTGTGTTTCACTAGTACCCTTTGAAGACTACTGTAGCATTTATTACACTCCACTGCAATTAGTTATTCAATGTGTGGCCACTATAATGTAGAGGAGTGGTAATGCCTTTGGTCTCCCCTTCCCCTCCCCCCCCCACACCCTTGCTCCCCAATGTAACTTCTTTGTGCACCTTTCACAGAGTCAGCATTTAAGTCTGTTTATAGAAATAAACTACACAGCTAGCTCTTATACAATACCTCCCTCTACCATTCTAAATCTTACTTTTTCTTCTCGAAATTCCTACTTTTTGTATACCTTAATGTAAGGGCTGTCTGGAAAGTATCCAGCCATGTAATATGAAAAATAGAGGCATTTATGCCTGGATTTTTCCCAGACAGCCCTTGTACATAGTACTTTTTTTGTGTACCTATTTGTATACTATTTGTAGCACATAATTACATAATTGTACTGCTTGCACTATAAACTCTGATGTATAACTGTTCTCCCCAGCTACACTAGCAGCTTCTGGCTGGCATTTCTTTTCCTAGCTTGGGGCTATGTGTTTAGTATGTATTAATGTGTTAATAATCTAAAAAAGTTCTATATGTGGTTTAAAATCTTATGTTAAGATTATAGGAACTTTTAAATGGTTATATTTTTCAATCTTTTATTATGAAAGATTTCAGACATTTAGGAAAATTGAAAAATAATATAGCAAGTACCCACCATTTAGATTCAGCAGTAATCATCTTGCTGTATTTGTTTCATCTATTTATATTTTTTATCCTCAACCATTTCAGAGTAAGTAGTAGACATCGTGACACTCTTGCCCTATATACTTCAGTCAATAGATTCTAAAAATAAGGATTTTAGATAAACATATCGTCACACCAAAGAAAGTTAATAGTAATTCCCACATATCAAAAACCAAAATGTAAATTTTTCCAATTGCCTCTAAATGTCTTTTGTAGCCTTTCTTCCGCCCCCCCATCAAGATCTAATGATGTATTTGTTGCATGTGCTTTATTTCTTTGATTTCTTAATCAAGAAGAATCCCCCTCCCCTGTCCCCATGGCATAGATTTTTGAAGGGATTCATTCATTTGTTACTAGAGTGCTGCATTCTGAATTTGATAGTTTCCTTGCAGTGTCATTTAATTTATTTTTCTATGTACGGTTTTCTAGAAGTTAGATCTAAATAAAGCCTTATTAAATTCAGGTTAAATATTTTTTGAAAGAATACATTTTATAAGTGATTTGTGATTGTTTAAAAATAACCTAATATGACTCTTATTCAACCTTTCTTGTGTTTAAGAGATACACAGTGATTTGAATGCTTGTGATTGAAAGCTTTGGATATCTTATCGCTTTCCTTAGCTTGACTTAGCTGAGGGAGGCCCCTCTGCGACCAGGGGCATTCTCTCCACTTCTCTTCCAATTCATAAGGATACCTGTATAGATGGTTTGTTATACCCATAATGATGTGCCAGAGCCTAGGAGCCAGAGCAATGGGACCAGTTTATTCTGCATATCTCTGCACTCACCACAGCAGTGAGTGTGATCCCCTGATGTTCTTTTCCTTTTCGAGACTTTATTGAAAAGTATGTACTGCTTTCATTGACTCTACCTTACTTTTCTCTTCCTAATAACCTAGTTCCTTATTCTTTTCAGTACTACCAACAAATTTATTTTTTTAAGGAATTGATTGCTTATCACACAATGGATTTTAAGTAAGGGAATCACATATGTAAATTGCCTGAGATGTTTGTCATGAGGTTGTGAAATGAGAACAATAGTGGAATAAGCTCACTTTAAATAAGGTCTTTAGCTGCTAATGATTCAATTTAGCAATTCTTATTTTAGGAACTGTTATAGAACCACCGAAAACATCAGACCTCTTTGTAACTGAAGCAGTGGAAATGGAAACTAATTTGGATGGTGAAGACGAGGCAACTGAAGAAAGAACGGATAATCTAAAAACTGACAACATACAAGTCTCAGAAAAACTGGGTAGGCACAAAGCGTTCAATTCAAAGCATAGTAACTTGACTTTCTCCCTTGTTAACAGTTTTCTTTTTCTCTTTATCGTTAATATAATGCATGAAGTTCTAGAAGCATTTTGGAGATATGAAAATAGAGTAGTCTTAATATCAATATCTTAACACTTGTGGCATTTAGGGACCAAGCATATTGTTGTTTAATCTTTGTTTGATTATATTAATTTTGAATACATTTTTATTAATGTGATGATTTTTTTCAATCTTGTCAGCATTTTCAATTACTGCATACTTTAGTTTATATATTGATATAGCTGCAGATACATAGGTTATCTGCATGCTTATATTTCCCTTTCACCATAAAAATTAATAATGTATATTTTTTTTTATGTTTCATCAAATCCCTGGATAACTATATACTTATCCTTTACTTTTCTTTATAATTGATATGCAACTTTGAATTTTTACTTTGTACTTTGATACTGTAGTGGATTCTGTTCTGTAAACATATTGAGTAACAGTCTCGCACAATTCCTTGCACAAAGGTGCTCAGGAAAGACCAGCTGAACGAACTAGAATATTTTAACACCATTTATGTTTCAGAGAAATGTTGGCTTTTGGCTTTGTTTGCCTTCTTTAAGGAAAGAATAGACTGAAGGAAGTAGTAATCCCTTATCCAGGTTAAAAAATTTCCTATGATTTGGAAATTTACCTTGTTTTTTTTTTGACCCAAGTAGATTGCAATTAATCTTTGCTGTTTTGAGGAAGCTGGGATGGTTCAGCAGGTTAAGTGTTCACTTTGCAGCCCCAGAGACTGAGGATTGAACCTTGGCCCCGGCCCAGGCTTCCCCATATGCTGAACTGGGGTGTGCCCCCAGGTCAGTGCTTGCTGGGGCCTATATGGTAGGCTCCGGGCCCAGTTCATGCCCCTTGCAGCCCCGTACCCACCTGTGGAGTGAAACTATATGGAAAACTAGTGCTGTCAACTATGGAGACTGCTCTGGGCCCTCCCACTTCTCTCTGTCCCTCTGTCTGTATCTCTCTGTCCCTCTGTCTGTATCTCTCTGTCAAAAAAAACAATAAAAAAAAATCT
>PVKE010043924.1:0-13190 GCA_004027555.1 Craseonycteris thonglongyai | reverse complement strand
AATCTCTAATAAGCAAAGCAATCCTTTGAGTTTCCCTATTCTTATAAAGACCTTTTCATAAATACACATTCGCATTCAGACTTTTTACTTTGTTATACATTGTTTTGTTGTACATTATAAATACAGTATATATATTAAATACATTGTTCAGTGATAGTTATATTGTTTCTAATTGCAAAACTTCTCATTTAATTATATTTGGTTAATTCTTTTTACATACTTTGGACACAATTGGCAATTACTGGAAAAGTATGAATTTGCTGTGAATCTTTTTTTAATCTAATGATTTAGGGTCCAAGTTCTAGAAAAATTTGACTTTCAAATAGATTTGGAATAAGATTTTTTAATTGTTTTAATCGTGTGATTGCACCAACTTGCAAATTCACATGGAACTGAAGCTGCTCCTGATTCATTGCTGAGCACATGGGCATCCAGCATTAGTTACTGTTTGTCTTAGATTCCTGGTAATGAAGAATAATTGACCCATCCTGCTTCTGTCACAATCCATGCAGTTTCCTAATTCTGATTATTGTGATCAAGTACGGTATTTGGATATTTGGGCAATCCATGCAGTTTCCTAATTCTGATTATTGTGATCAAGTACGGTATTTGGATATTTGGGAGCACTTCCTACATGCTAACCAACACCCGATTTCCAGACAAGGTGGTGATAAGAAATAGAGCAAAGTCCTTCTGAGTCTTTGTTGCCTTAGCGCACCATTTTTCTAGCCTATCATGACTGATTGTGTTAAATGGCTATAGGTTTTGTCTCCAATAAATAAGGCAGCTAAACTGTCATCAGCACAATGCAAACTGAAATCCTCCTGCAGTTTTATAAGTGAATAATAGAACATTCCCTCCACTACAAGAGGATTTGCTAGGAGAGTTTTAAGTAGTGCCAAAGACACACAAGAACAAAGTTGTCCCTTTTTGGAACTTAGGTCTATAAAGGCAGTTTTGGCATCAAAGAGAAAAGGTTTATGCTCAAATACTTCTTGCTTTCTCTTCTCCCTCTTACTTCCTGGGCCAAGTTTTGGTGATAAGAAATAAAGCCATTAGTGTCTGAAGTCAGCTTATCTCTAAATGCAACAACTTGCTAAAGAAATATGTTCAGAATTACATTGTGTAATGTAATACTTTCTTCTTGTTGAAGCTTCCTTAAAATGCTGAATGTCACATATTGTAATTACTAAAAACACATTAGTAGAATTTTCTAATCTAAGTAGAGAATATGGTTGGCCATACACTGAGCCAAGGTAAAATTGTGTTTTCTGAGTTCTGTCACTCTTACCACTGCCACTCCCCACACCCATACACATGCCACCTCCCGTGCTTCCCTCCCAGAGGGTCTTGCTAAAGTGCTGTCATTTGACTCCATGCTAGCAAGTTATTCTGGGACTTGCGGCTTCTGTTGCAGGGTCTTCCGTGAGCCATTTACACGGTTGTATGCTATGGTGCCAGTGCACTCACTTTTTTCTGTATTTCTTAGTTCTGTATTTAAAACGAATCCCATTTTATAAATCATTTATTGGGAAAGCCGGGATGGCTCAGTGGGTTAAGCGCTCACTTTGTAGCCCCGGGGACTGAGGATTGAATCCCGGCCCCGGCCCATGTGGACCCATATGCTGAACTGGGGAGTGCCCCATTCAGTTGTCACCGGGGTAAAGACCCCAGCCCAGTTCCTGCCCTGTGCAGCCCCACACCCACCTGTGGAATGAAACTATATGGAAAAACCAATGATGTGCAACTATGGAGACTGTTCTGGGCCCTCCCCTTCTCTCTGTCTCTGTCTCTTTGTCTCTGTATCTCTCTCTCTGTCAAAAACAATAAAAATAAATCTTTATAAATCATTTATTGAGCATTGATAGGGTTTGCATTTGTAATCACACCTGCTTTACATTTTGGATTACCTTTACCTTACTTTAATTCCTAAGCTGACTTTCTGTCCTCATACTATTCAGTTACTTTGGCCCCAGTATATCATTTCATGTGCACATAAAGCACATGAGCTACATTTTATATTGACCAAAGCCAGAGAGTTTTTAAATGTCACAAAAATTAGCCCAAAGACATCAGTTATTGATTTTTTGAAAACTTAATGGAGCGTTGATTTTTTTATAGTGTACTATGGGAGCATTAAAAACATTGATAATAGCACTTATGTTTTGTAAAAAGTTTCTGCCTATGGAATATATTTAAATGTTGATGAATTATTTCCCATTTTCTTAGATGGCCTCATATGTCAAATCTTTTAAAATACAATATTCTGTGTTCTTCCATAAACCATAAAAGTATCCTGGAAGTTTCATAATTGCAGCATTTCAACTGTCTTCCACAACTCTTTTACCCATGAAAATGAAATAAATATGTTTTTTAGGATCATGTCTATGAATTTTAAGTTCAGAGACTGTAGTCACTGTAGAGACCTGGCAGCCATCACCAACTCTCTTCTAAAGCTATGTCACCTGTCATGAGGAAAATGAAGATGTAAGCGCTTATAGCTGCTATGGCTTTCAGATTCTTCCCTGCAGCTCAGTAACTATTTTGGAGTCTCTCCTATGAGTTTGGGAAGTGAACCATTGCTGGGTCTTACGTTGGACCCTGGGCAACAGAGGGATTAGCTACTAGGATGCAGCTACAGCCAGGGTAGGCTCCCTGGCATAGGTCATTTCAGATACCACTAAGAACTCCTCCTCCCGAATGAGACCTGCTCAAGAGGATATTGACCTGCACTTGCCTGCTGGAGCGTGGAAGTAGCCAGTGGAACATTTTTTGGAGACCAGACCAGGAATGGAATGGAGAGCAGGAAGTGCTGAGTAGCAGCAGTGGTTAGAATTAGTCCCTAGAACCAGTGAACTGCAAAAAGTAATCAAGCTTCTTAGGTAGGTAGGCTTTGAGAGAGGGCTATCTGAACCACGACAGACCTAGGCCTACATTTTTTTAATTTAATGTTTTGTAACTTAATGTTTCCTAATTGTTCATTTTATAATTTAAGTTTAATCAGGCTAAAACTCCCAGGTGGGCCTTTACACTGCCATTTCAAAAAACTCATAGCATGTTAACTTCTGTGCTTATTAAAAATGGTATTTGTAATCATTGACTGTTCCTTTTAAAACTTTAAACTTAAAAAAATAAAACTTGAACATTCTGATCAAGATATTTGTGATTACTTATGTAGGACTGATGAAAAATAAAATTAGAAACAGATGAATTCCATGAGAATTCTTCTTTGACCTCTTAGGAGTTAAGTACACCTACTTGAAGAGAGGCAATATGGGTAAAACTTAGAAAAACAAAATTATTCTGATAACAAAACCTAGTTTCTTTTACTGTTTCAGTTAAAATGAAAAGCCTAATCAAATTGCAGTTCATATTCCAGAGTTCCTTATGGATATATCTGATTCCTTCTCTCTTCCTTAAGCTAGCTGTTGGCTAGAGAATTGCCAGGTGTCTGGCTGAAAGGCATTTCACCTGCTCTTTACCTGCTTATTGTGGTAGATTGTTCTCATTTGCTCAGGTTCATCGGGGCTGTCCCCAGTGTCCTTCCACCTTACAGGACACTAAGGAAAGTTACTTTGACTTTGAATTTTACTGTTTTCATCTTGAACTAGAAATATTAATACCTCTCCTACTTCCACAATTTGAGAAGACCAAATGAGATGATGGATGTGAACATGCTCTCAGAGGGTAAAAGTAAAGCATTAGGATTTGAGGTTACAGCATTTCAGAATTAAAAAATACAACCTTCTGACACTTAAGTGTCAGGATAGCATTAGGGAGGTTCAGTCATTGTCAGGAGGTTGAGCACTGCAGCCCAGTGTGAGGTTGGGGCAGCCCAGGCCTAGTTCACCGGCTTAGTTCATTCTCTTTCAGCAGTATGATCTGTGCTGTGTTACTGGAAATAACGTTCCCTGTGCCTGGTACCTTGCATGCATTACACAGTTCATCTCATTTAAGCCTTGCACCATCCTTGTGAAGTAAGTGCATTTTTTATTCCCATTTTACAAATGAGAAAGAGATGTCGAGAGGTGAGGTAACAGCAGCTAGTGGGCAGTGAAGACTGCATGTGAACCCTGGCAGTTTGACTCCAAGACTGTACTTTTAACCTTTATGATAATCTTTCATGCATATTTTTGTATTTTTTAAAATCAGGAGATGGGTTTGAGTTACATCAGAACACAAATTTTATGATCTATTATTCATTTCCTTGTCTTGGCTTTTACTGTAAAAATCATATCTAGTGATGACATTTTAAATTACGTTTAGATTTTCCAAAATATACAAGAAGCATCAGTGAAACATTTTAACATCTTTTTCATTGTTACATGAAATTGTTATAAAATAAGGCCAGTTGTAAACAAATAAATTTAGATTTCAGTGTCTTTACTGTGCCAGAGAAGAGAGTAAGCTGAAGGTTGCAAATAGGGTTGAATTTCCTTAACGTGCAGATCTTTACCAGTGGAGTGGAAAATGTGTTTGGAGTGCATGTGCATTGAAAGTGGTCATTGTTAACACTTGGGGAGCCTCCATCTTTTACAGAGTGCTTGCACAGATTTTGTCTCACCCTTGTCCTGTGATGCCAGCACTGTTCCCATTTTACAGTTGGTGGAAATAGCTCAGAAAAGGAGGTAGCTTTCCCAACCAAGTGAAGTAGCAAGAGGCAGAGTGAAAGCTACAGACGCACTCTTCCTTCTCTCTGCTTCTCCTTAGCTCACACCTGTGTCCTTGCACATGATCTAGGTAGTTGCCTTGGGTACCTCAGACATTTTGAAATTTATTTCTTTACAATCAAATGTAGCTATTAGAGCTCTTTATAAATGGGTACTGAAAACAAATAGCTAGCTTTCACTTCCAGTGGTTTTAAATAAAAGCTCACTTCAGACTTCAGCATTCTTTTAGTTGGTGTGTTTTGTTAGTTGTGCCTGTTTACTATTGAGTAAAAATAATATCTGCAGCTAACATTCAATATAGAGTGATGCCTAAATGAAATTCAGTTCATGTATTCTCTTACTGATGTTTATTCTCTGCTAGTAATATAATTTAACGAATGCCTGACTGCTAAATGTGGGATCTTTATTTTGTGTTCAGCAGGCATCTTTGATTGTTAAAAGAGCTTGGTTGCTCTGAGAGAATTCAGTAATCTCCCTGACCCTATGCCTCCCCAATAAACAAAGGAGATTATCTTTGAGTTTAATTATAGAAAGGTCACTCAGGTAAAACTGAAATCTCCTTCAAGGCCAGATAAATATCTTTGCCCTTAACTATGTCTCTGATATTTCATTAGTTTGTTTTCTTCAATTACAGTAGTAGTTTGCTGTCCCATTAGTCTTACACAGTGTATGTGCTGCTTATGGAAATTTACATTACCACTTCAACTCATTGCATGTTTAGTAGCATACTATGTGCATACTACTGTGCTAGAAACTGAGTGATCCCTAGACAAATGTTGGGAAGGTAGCAAGATAATCAGTCCTGGTTGGTTAGTTTCATGAGAAATTCTTGGAGAAAACTGAGTGGTAGTTGTAGGATCTGCCTAGATTTGACACAGTATTCATGTATAGTGAGTGTATACGTACTGGCTAGGAGGACAGCTTCATGAATGCTGCCTGTTGATTGTCCTTTTAGGATACAAATGGTATAGGAAATGATGAAAAAAAGGAAAAGAAATACTATTGTGCTTTAAGAAAGTCCTCTTAATAAAAAATGTGAGTTGACACACCCCTGAAAAAATCAAGGATGATTCTATATCAGACTGGTAAAAGTGGTTTTATTATGTGTGTTTTATTTACGTACAGCTTTTAAGAAAATAACTTGTGGAAAGTAAGATCTGTTTACTTTTTTTATTTTACTATATTGATATTGGCTGTGGGTTGAAGTCTCATGGGTTTTTCTCTCTAATGATACCTTTGCACAGTTGAACCCTGGGTTGCTCAGACTCTTTCACAATTGCTGGGGGTTGAGGAATGAACAGGGAGTTCCTGTGAGCAGTTTTAATTCCTTGGTAGGTATGTAGTCCCAGGCTCCTATCCATATCTCTGAAAGGGTAGTGGAGAAATTCTAGCTCAGTTCCTCCCTCAGAGTGCCAGGATTTCCTAGAGGAGAGCACAGAACCCGCGGAGGAGGAGCCTGCGACATTGCAGGATAGATAACACCCAGGAGGCAGGGGAGAGGACTTTGTTTAAGAAGAGGATCAGCAGTAGCAATGCCAGTAGGCAAGGAATGCAGGGGCAGCAGGGGCTGTCTCAAGACTAGCAGTTTTAGTGCAGCGATGGTGTGTTGGAGCCGCTGTGCCTCCCTTAAGGGATCACAGGGCTGTGAGGAAGCACAGGCACCTCTTGAGAAGCTGGAGGAGGCTGGAGGTGGGAAGAGTGAAGCCCAAGAATTTGGAAAGGCAAAGAAGCAACTTGGGGTTGGTTTGGCTGGTTTTTGTTCTCAGGCAAGAGGAAAGAAGGCTTACAGGCTGAAGAGACAGCAGAGAGGAGGTTTTGTGAAAATAGTGAGTGTGCTTTCCTGACACACTGGCATTTCTCAAGGAGGAGGCATGGAGGATGCTTGACTGATGATGATAGCAGGCCGGTCTGTGATTAAGTTTGCCATGGTTGTGAAGTATGTTTACTTTGTTTAAATTATTGTAGTTCGTGGTGTAACAAAACATTTATTCAACAAAATTATTAAGAATTGGCAAAAAAAAAGAATTGGTTATACAAGTATGCCAGGCATTAGGAAAGCAGCATTGATGAAACAGACATCCTTGCTCTCATAGAAATTGTGTTCTGACAGAAACATACTTGGAAATGTACTTGAAACCCATTTTGTAGCTTCTACTTGCACAGTTTTTTGTTTTGTTTTATGTTTTATTGACTCCTTAAGACCTTAAGGACATGACTACTTTTTTTTAAGTTGACTGTCCCTGCCCCTGCTGTTCAGAGGATTGCTTCCTATCCAAGCCCTCGAGTTGGCTCTTGCATTCCTCTGCCCTCCTCCTAATTGCCACTTGTAGTAATCTCATAGAAATACTGTCCCATTCCCATTTAATCTGGGGCAGCATGTGTACCTGACTGGCAACCAGTTAGATTTTCATAAGAAGATTATTAACATAAGAAGGTATAAGTGTGGCAACATACCTGGAGGAGTGAGCCATGAGTACTTTTTTGGTAATTATAAAATATCAAAGTTTTAAAATGATACATTTTTAGAAAATTAATTTAGAACATACTTAGAAATATCCCTATAAATATTGTTATCTTGCATAACTGATAGGCTTTCTTTGATGGTAAAGATATGGCTAATGAAGGTAAAAGGAGGGAAGGGAAGAGAAGAGGAGGGGGCATCAAATATATGGTGATGGAAAGAGAACTGACTCTGGGTGGTGAGCACATAATGCAACACACAGACGATGTAATGTGGAATCGTACACCTGGAATCTATGTAATTTTTGCCAACAAATGTAACCCCAATAAATTTAACAACTAATAAAATAAATAAATAGTAATATGGCTAATACTTGGCAGTTATGTTGTCCATCGTATCTCTGCCTCAGGTAGAGGTTACTTCTATAGCTAGTTGTTGTGCCATTGATAAATTATGTCACCTAAACAGTTTTTTGAAGTTTTGTTACCTATATCTTGTGTATGTGAACATCAAATTGTGATGGGAAAGTTGTAAGAACAGCTGCTTTAGCTTATTGGTGAACATTTTGACCATCCATTCAGCAAACTTCTGTTAAAGAGGAAGGACCCAGGAATAGCCTTGCAGCCTGCCATCCTGTGAGTGTTTACTTGATACAAGGAACAAAACTGATTCAAGCCCCTAGTCTCATGGTTTACCTTAATTAATTTGAATTTTGTATTTTAGTCCTATTTGTATTTTTAACACAGAACTATCAATGCACCACTCTTCCCAAATCTTGGAATAAAATTGACAGTCTAGAAATAAATGCTCTACTTTTAATCCCTATGTTGTGGTTTCAAATACATTCTGCCAGCTGTATCCCTCCAAACTAGGAGAATACAGGCTTGAGGAGTCTGGGTTTGGGTTCTAGCACTGCCTCTGACCTGGACACGCCCCGTTCATCGACTCCCTCAGTTGTTAATAGTTCCCTTTCTTCCTAATTTGCTCCCTAATAGTCTCCTGGCTTTTGCCTTTCCTTTTCCAAACCCAAAATCTTTTGGGGTTTTCTTCATGATTTTTCCTATTAGCCAGAGAAAAATCAACAAACATTAACAATATTAGAGACAAGGAAAAGTTCCAAAGTCATGGGAAATTTTTTTTTTTTTTTACTGAAGTATAGTTATCTAGGCTCATGGTTCTTAGCTTCTTTTACTGACCAACGCTCAGTGTTTTACTGGGGATAAAATCTGTCACTCTCCCCATGACTGGTTTTCCCAGCTCTTCTCTCTCTCATCAGTTCCTATAATACTGGTGGTACATACTTGTTTCCCATAAAGGCCTCAGTGAAGCTTACTTACATCTTAGAGGTCTTTCTGGTCTAGGGGCTTATATGGGAAAGGCATAGCCTGCCACATACAAGTGCAGACATTTAAGAGTCAGTATTGTTAGAATGGAATATGGGTTAGACATCAGTTTGTTCTCAAGTAAAATATGGTCTGAGGTGGAAGATCAGTCTGTTCTTTACTTACCACATACAGGGGGTGCCAAAAAAATGTATACACATTTTAAGAAAGGAAAAAACTATATAAAAATTGTAATGCTCAATATATACCAGTAACAAGATGAATACAAGGCACTTCTGCAATTACAAGAGAAGCTCAAGTGGTTATCATCAGTATTTATGTAATACATAGATAACTTCTCTTAAAATGTGTGTATATTTTTTGGCATGCACCCCCCCCCCCCTTATTTATTAAGTACCACCCATATGCAAGCTTTCTGCTAGGGCAGGGGAACATAATAGTCAAGACCCATTTCTGTCCTCAGGGATCTCACAGTCAAGTGTTGAAGACAGAAAAGTAAGAGGCCATTATTAACAGAGTGCTATTTGTGGAGTGGGGACAGAGGATGGATTCCCCTGGACCCCAGATTGAGTTTTAGAAGGGCTGTGACCAGTGGAGGAGACTGAAGGCAGCATCTGACAGTTTCTCCAAGGAAGGGGTAACCAACCGTAGAACTTGAGTGATGAGGTAAGAACTACAGGGTATTAAGATCCAGAAAGAGATGCTTAAGGAAAACAAGACAAATTTTATTTTGGGTTTGTTTTTTGGTTTTTTTTGCTTTTTTGTATACTAGATAAACTCATATTTTACTTTCAGCTTTTTTTCCATTTTTCAACTTAGAAGTTTTGAGTTCTGTATCATCCAGAATGATAAAGAATTGAGTTAGAATTTTTCTAGATAAAAAGAATATTTACATGCATGCTTGTGAAAAAGAGTTTCTGTCATGTTTTAAAACAGAAATAGAGGAAACCGGGATGGCTCAGTGGGTTAAGTGCTCACTTTGCAGCCCCGGGGACCAAGGATTGAATCCCAGCCCCGGCCCATGCGGACCCATATGCTGAACTGTGGTGCACTTCCTGTGCAAGAGGCCCCCAGTTCAGCCCCTGACTCGAGGGGGTGTGCCTCCCATGCAGGAGGCCGCCAGCCCAGTTCCTGCTCTGTGTGGCCCCCACCCACCTGTGTAGAATGAAACCATGTTGAAAACTGATGATGTACAACTATGGAGACTGCTCTGGGCCCTCCCCCTTCTCTGTCTCTGTCAAAAAAGAAAATAAAACAGAAATAATAACATAGTTCCTGTATTATAAGTACAGTCATTTGCCCCATTACTATTAATATTATTTTTTTATCACTGAATTCATTAAAATTAGAAAATGGAGGTGAAGCCGGGATGGTTCACTGGGTTGAGTGCTTGCTTTGCAGCCCTGGGGACCAAGGATCGAATCCCGGCCTGTGATGACCCATACGCTGACTTGGGGTGTTCTTCCCATTTGGGAGGCCCCCAGCCCAGTTCCTGCGCGGCCCCTGCCCACCTGTGTGGAATAAAACCATGTGGAAAACTGATGGTGTGCAACTGTGGAGACTGCTCTGGGCCCTCCCCTTTCTGTCTGTCTCTTTCTGTCAAAAACAATAAAATAAATCTTAAAAAAAAAAACAAAAAACACAACAAAATGGCCATGATGAACGTCTTTTGAAGCATGTACCAAGCTAAGTCATAAGTCAAAACCTAACAGTTCAAAATAAATGCACTTATTTGGTTCTACTAAATTGTAGCTTTCAGTACATTTAAAATAAATTGGCATATTTATGAACATCTCCAGAACTCCATTGAAATGAGGAAGACATTATTTAGGTAGGAAGAAAGTAATGATTCAGATTATATTTAGGACAGGATGTCAGAATTAATGTTCCTTCTCTTTCAAGTGATTAGTGGGCAGATGACATTTTTTATATTAATAGTCACCTAAGTTGCTTCTTTAAGGAAAGAGTACCACCTAATGATTTTTTTCCCCTTCCCTCCCATTCCAATCCTAGAATGTCTGTTTCACTTTGCATTCTTAATTTCACCAACTATTATAGTTAACTCCAATAGGTAGTTTATGCCAGACAATGACCAAGGAAATTAGGTTCGCTCCTGACCCTATCTTCCAATGGATTAAGTAGGGTATCTAGTATTCTTAGAGGGACCTTGTGCCTCCAAAACCATAAGCATGATTCAACATTTTGCAAGTTTCAAACCTTCCCACTGTTTTAATATACTCACTGGCCCAAAGGTCTTTTTGTTTTGTTTTGTTTTGTTTTGTTTTGTTTACAGTCCCTCAGTGAGTAAGAATAGGTGAGCACATGACTAGGAATAAATTATTCCAAGGAATAATTGAAGAGGATTGAGGAACATGTCATTGGTCAAGATCTACTACAAGCATCTGGGTCTCCTACAGGATAATATTAATACAGAAATTGTTTGATCATCACTTGGCCGTAAGTCATTTGGGCAGATTCCTGAGTTGTAAATCCAAATAGAAAATAGAAAAATACAACTATTTTTTTATAGTTTCAGGAGATAACAGCATTGACTAGAATCATTTGGAATGTGAAGACTACTATACAAGGTGACTACATGGTCCATTACCTGTGGGTGCTGGGAGGGAGGAAGGACAAAGGAGGCCCCACCTGTTCCTGTAATATTCTTTTCTTTAAAGCACACACACCAGGCATGTAACTGCAGCAAATATGTTAAAGTATTATAATAGCATTTAGTAAATACAGGCAAAGATTTTATGACTGTTCATTATACTATTTGCTAATATTTTCCCTGTTTTTCTGTATGCCTGAAATATTTCCTTAAACATACACATGTGCTACTGAACTACTACTACTACTCTACACTATGGGAGGTTTCATAGAACCAAAGAAAAGTAGCATGACTGGGGAGTATGGAGATTCCAAGGCAAGTCCTAACTTAATGCCATTAACCAGCTACATGGTCTTAAGTAATTCACCACCTTCTGGAATTCAAGAACTTATCAAATCAGATCAAACTACAAAATGACATTTTAGGGCTGGCCTATGTGAAAAAGATTCAATTATTAATGCCACTATCCAAATGCTATAGTCCTGTAAGGGAGACAGACAATCAAAAAATATGAAGCTCGAGAGGATCAAAGATGGCGGTATGAGAGGAGCACGCCGATAACTGCCTGGGAAGGGCCTTGTGAACAGAGGGGAATCCACAGGGGAAACTCTGAGAAGAAACCTCAACTAAGAGACCCACACAACACGGAACAACACACAAAGGTTAGAGAAAAAAGGGGAGAGCGGGAGAGGAAAGGGGAAGCAGCGGTTCGGGGACAGAGACTCGGAGCGCGGCCCGGGGCTGGCAAAAACAAAGGGGGGTTGGGGGACTACGGTCACAGTGGACCTGGATCGAGGGCAGCTGGAAGCCGAGACCTAGGGAGCGCGGAAGCCCCACAAGACTGTGGACAATTTACCATCCAAACTCAAGGGACAGCACGCAGTGCCCTAATCAGATCACAGAGCCTAAAGTGGAACAGGGACTGTGGAGCAGGGCGGCTGCACTTCCCGGCGGGCAGGGTGAGAGCAGGGCACCAGCCCACAGCAGCTCAGCACCCCCGATTTACAGAGGAGACTGACTGTGAGGGAGCGCCTTCTGAGGACGGGGCTCTTGGAGTGAGGGCTGGGGCTGGAGTGGGCACAGCTGCATTGGACGTGCTTGGAGTGAATCCGGCGGTCTCAACAGAGCCGGGAGCGTAGAGCGGCTGCCGCCCCAACTGCAGCCACTGCGCACAGGGCTTTCGGCGCCCCGCCCACCCGGCCGCTGCACCACTGCGTGCACGCACCCGGGCTTTCAGCATCCCGCCCACCAGGCCACCGAGGCGCCACTGCCAGCACGCATCTGGGCTTTTGGCGCCCCACCCACCGGGCCGCTGCAACACCACTGCTTGCTTGCAAGTGCACAGTTGGGCTTTTGGCGCCCTGCTCACCGGGCCACTGCAATGCCGCTGCCAGCGCGCAAGTGCGCAACTGGGCTTTCGGTGCCCCGCCCACAGGGCTGCTGCGGCACCGCTGCCTGCTCACCAGCGCGCAACTGGGTTTTCGGTGCCCCGCCCACTGGGCCACTGTGGCACCGCTGCGTACACGCACCCGGGCTTTTGGCGCTCCGCCCACCAGGCTGCCGCGGCGCCGCTGCCAGCCCACAACTGGGCTTTCGGTGCCCCGTCCACGGGGCCGCTGTGGCACCGCTGCGGACACACAACTGGGCTTTCAGCCTCCTGCCCACCGGGCTGCCGCGGCACCGCTGCCTGCTCGCCAGCGCGCTACCAGGCTTTTGGCGCCCTGCTCACCAGGCCTCCGCAGCGCCGCTGCCTACGCACAAGACCGGCTGTCGGCGCCCTGCCCACCCGGCCGCTGTGGCACTGTTGCCTGCTCGTGAGCGCACAAGTGGGCTTTCGGCGTCCCGCCCACAGGGCCTCTGGGGCGTTGCAACCCGCACGCAACGGGGCTGCCGACCGGGTCACCGCGGTGTCATTGCCTGCGCGCGGGACGGCGTGGCTGAGGCCGGGGCCTCTGCCAAGCCGCAGCCCATCCAAGTGCTGCCCTGCAGGAGTGGCTTATAGATACGATTGAAGGAGGGCAGCCAGTCGGAGGAGAGAAACACCAGAGCTCCTGCGCCCGGCCCGCACTGAACCACCAGCCCCCTGCTGAAAGAGGAATCTGCTA
>PVKE010043923.1:0-13201 GCA_004027555.1 Craseonycteris thonglongyai | reverse complement strand
CCACTGTATATTTTTGGATCCTTTATCAAAAATAATCTGTCCATAAATTTGTGGGTTTATTTCTGGGTTTTCAATTCTGTTCCATTGGTCCGTGGGTCTGTTTTTCTGCCAGTACCAAGCTGTTTTGATTACTGAGGCTTTGTAGTACAGATAAAAGTCAGGCAGTGAGATGCCCCCAGCTTTATCCTTTTTTCTTAGGGTAGCTTTTGTGATTCATGGTCTTTTGTGGTTCCATACAAATTGGATGATTTTTGAATCTATTTCTTGAAAGAATGACTGTGGGATTTTGATGGGAATGGCATTAAATCTGTATATTGCTTTGGGGAGTATGGCCATTTTAACTATGTTAATTCTTCCAATCCATGAACATGGAATGTATACAGACTATTTTTAACAAATATTTTCATTTAATATAATGAACATTTTTAATGTATGAAAGTATTATATAGACATTATGAAACATTAGCATAATATTCTATGCTATCACAATTTATTTAATTTGTTTTAATTGGAAAAATGTTTTTCTTATTTCTGTTATGTTTAGCACTGAGATTATTATTTCTTCAAAATGATGTTTTATCCACATAATCTAAAAGTGAAATTGCAGATGCTAAAGATATACTGTATAGACATTGCAAAGTATTTGAATCCTATTCTCAGTTTTCCTGAAGAAAACGTGTACAAGTTTTTACATTTGATAGTGTATGAGAATTATGTTTCTTTCACACATGTCGCCAATACAAAATTACATATTTTGCAAATTTGATACATGAATAGTTTCATATAGTTATAATTTATATTTCAACAATTTCTTTTTTTCTTTTGATCTAATTTATTGTTTTGAAAGAAGGTGAGAGTGAGCGAGAAGTGGAGAAGGCCCACAGCAGTCTACATAGTTATATATATCATTAGTTGAGACATAATTTCATTACACCCAGGTGGATATGGGAGTGTGTGGGGAAGAACTGAACTGGGGTTCAACCGCAAGGGAGGCAAAAAGCTTTGCCGCCATCTAGGCGGTTACCAGGTGCAACATTCATCATATGGCTTTGCACAAACTGGGGCCAGGGCTTGATCCCTAGACCATGTAGTTGCAAGACAAGCACTCAACCTGCTGAGCTATGCCATCATCACAACAATTTCTGAACACGTATTCCTGAGTACATCATTTGCTCCAGCCTCTGCTCTAAGCTCTGGAGGAACAGCTGTGGATAAAGTACACATATTTGAAATTAGAGACAGGTAATGGAGAAATAGGGTGGGAATATTTATTGTCCACGCCTCATCTCCATGTAGGAGAAAAACCTCTCTACCCCTGATGCAAACACTTTGGAGTATACCTGCCTGTCTCTGACCTCTAATTTATACACTTTGTGAAACAGGAAAAAGGAACTGGGATTGACCTTCTCTGTTCTTCCTTGATCATGTACATTTCTTATCCTTCATGTTAAAGTCTACAGGAGCGTGTCTGTCCCATCTGGAATTGGGGGTGTGCTGATTCTTGTGATTTCAATTTGGAGAGAAATTCTGTTAGAGATATAAACCATGTTTTACATAAGAATATACTAATAAAACATGTCTTTAATTTCCACCTGATCCTTGTGTCTGTTTCTCATATTGTTTTTCCAAACTTGAAGCAAACAGAGGTCATGGTTAATTACCACCCTGAAAACATCATCAGTACAAATAAATAAAAAATTAGTTGATAGCAAATTAGTACTAGGAAGGAAATCAGTAGACCAAAATGATAGAAAGTTACTTGGTTTGAAGGGGGCTTCCTTAGGTGGGATTGTCAGAAAAGGTCTCCCCAAAGAGGAGACACGTGGGCAGAAGAAACTAAATGCTAAAGAGAAGTCCACCCTTCCTACAGCCAAAGTGGACCATGACCTGAGCAGGGACCAGAAATGGCAAAATCCCCAAGCAGGAAGGACTTGCTGAGTTCTGGTAAAAATGAAGTCCAATGGCCCCAAACCATAATGACCAAGAGGTTGTAAATATACCTTATAACCTTGATTATATCTTTTTTTTATTGTTAAATTTATTGAGGTGACGTTGGTTGATAACAATTACATTGTTTCCAGGTATATGATTCTACATTATGTTGTTTATACTTTGCAATATGTTGTCACCATGCAGAATCAGCTCTCTTTGCATCACCATGTATTTGATGCCCACTCCCTCTGCCACCTGACCCAGCTCTCCCACCCACCTCCTCACTAGTCCTAAGTAACCTCTAAATTATTGACTATGTCCATGAGTTTTTGCTTTTGTTACTTTCAGTTTTATATTCCAGCTATGAGTGAGGTCATATGTTTCTTGAAACTTTCAGTCTGACTTATTTCGCTTAATAAGATGTTTTCAAGGTCCATCCATGTTGTCACAAATGGCTGTATTTCATCTTTTCTTATTGCTGAGTAGTATTCCATTGTGTACATGTATCACAACTTCTTTATTCGGTCATCTATCAAAGGACACTTTGGTTGTTTCCATGGCTTGGCCACCATGAACTGTGCTGCAATGAACATTCGAATACATATATCTTTGCAAATTAAGGTTTTCAGGTTTTTGGGTAGATACCCAGGAGAGGGATGGCTGGGTCATATGGCAATTTCACTCCTAGTTTTCTGAGGAATCTCCATACTGTCCTCCATAGCAGTTATACCAATTTACATTCCCTGCAGCAGTGTATGAAGGTTCCTTTTTGTCCACAGCCTCTCCAGCACTTGTTATTCCTTGTCTTATTGAGTATAACCATTCTAACAGGTGTGAGGTGGTATCTCATTGTGGTTTTAATGTGCATTTCCCTAATTGCTAGTGATGTTGAGCATTTTTCCATGTATCTGTTGGTTATTTGTATGTCTTCAGAGGAGAAGTGTCTGTTTAGGTCTTCTGCCCATTTTCTAATTGGACTGTTTATTTTTTTGTTGTTGAGTTGTATGAGTTCTTTATATATTTTAGATATTAGCCCCTTATCAGAGGCATTGTTTGAAAATATTTTCTCCCACTCGGTTGGTTTCATTTTTACTTTGTTGACAGTGTCCTTTGCTGTGTAGAAGCTTTTTATTTTTATATAGTCTCATTCATTTATTTTTACTTTTATTTCCCTTGACATCCACATAAGACTCAAACAATAAACAGCATAAAAGAAAGCATCGGTACTAAACTTATAGACCTTGCACTCAGAAAGCATTATATGAACTTGGCCTCAAAGTCAGGCGTTATAGTCTTAAAAAGGTAAAATTGACATAAAAGCTTATAAGATGTTGATGGATTAAAATATTTAGCTACTTTTGTAACACAGAACACCATGCAGCCATTAAAAATAACAACATTGGTACAAAAGGATAATATAAGATGTTGACATACTGAAATGAAAAACCTTCAGGATAAAATCATAGCATGTGTGTATAAGAGGATCTAATTTACATTTTTAAATGTAAACATCTTTATGCAATATCTTTGGTGCCTATTTACATAAAGAAAAAAATTTTGTAAATAAACATGAAACTGTTTATACTGAATAACTCCAAAAAGTAGGCTTATGCAGAGACTGACCTTTTGTATAAATTTATTGCTAATTGGGTTTTTAATAAATTTTATACATTATCCAAGGGGAAAAAAAGACATTTCCACTTTGGAAAATTCCACCAAGTAATATAGCACTGAAGCTGCACATTATTCTTGCTTATTTTGAGAGTAATCCTCCCACGTTGTAAAGGGAATATCAAATAAAAAAATTAAGTCAGTGCACTATGAAACAGTGAAACTTTGACAGGAAAGGGGAAATTGAAAATTAGTCACATTTTTCTTTATAGAGACTTTTGTCATGAATTGTCCTGATAGAGAAAAAGATCAAGACCTTGTATTGACTAAAAGTAGAAATGGATCTTAAGTCAGATTGGAAAATATTGCCACATTCACCTAAGTACAAAAGAGAGCACAAGAAAAATATAGTTTTGAAGTTGCACAGGTCAAAGAAAGTGACCTTTGTCATTCTGAGAAGCACACTTAAGTGTCCTTTTAATTTTCTTAGCAGTAATGGTGCTTCTGGGGATTTCAAGTTAAAAACCCAAAACATGAAAAAAATAAAGAAATAAAATGGATATGTATATGCAGAATCAGTAGTGACAGGAAATTTAGCTGTCATCTAATACAGAAGCCTTTCTGTCCATTTCTTAGAGAAAGTGACTTAGAGTATCAGCCTTACTGGTGAAAACTGTGCATCCCAAGCTCATAAAGACCTCCTCTTTCCCTACACACTGCTCTATTGACATGTCCCAAAGTTTACCTGTGTGAATTCCTCGTGGTTACATTGCTGTGGTTGACAGATGTACTTAGTAGTAGACACATTTGTTTAAAATGCCATGAAATTGCACATTTGAGAGACATTTGCTCTCTTTCATATGAACTATGTCTCTCTGCCTTCATGCACTTATCGTTTCTCTTAAAAAGAGGCGGCTTTCTTAGACTAACTTCCTGTGTTGTGTGGATGCTTCACAGGAGTTCCAAGAAATAGTAGCAAATTAGAGTCAGTAAAATATCTTCCAAGGTCACTGAAATATTATTAAATTGAAATTACCTGAACTGGTAGATACGTTTTGGGCTTTGTATTCACAGATTAATTTTTAAATTCATGCAAGCAGAACACAGTAAAAACATATATACTAATCTCAGCTATATAAAATGAAAAACTGTCTGAAAAATATAAATTTAATAATAGAAGGACATGTAGTAGGTACTTTGTGGGCACACCAAATGGTGTTACTAGGTCCCCTTTTATGAGCTGAAAGGGAGGGCTCAGGAAATTCTTACTCCCTGAGACGTCCAGAGGCATGGACATCGTGTAACCCTTTAAGGCTCTTCTTGAGTAAGCACATTCTGTCATCATGGAAAGTAAGAAACAAAAGTCACAACAAAAAACTAGATAGTTACGTCAGAAAAGGTCCTGTATGTGTGTCTTTGGAGCCATGAAGACAGGAAGCTGGAAAGACTAAGTGTCTCTTCAAGGACAGTTTTGGAATGAGTCACAGGACACCTCCAGGAGGTGAAGTGTGAGTAAGAGCCTGAGGAGGAGGGCTGGGTAGGCTGAGTACAGGCCTGTGGCCCGTGAAACCTGTCTGGGCCTGACAAAGAATCCTGGGAGAGCCTCCGTGTGCCAATGCACCCAGGCCGGTGACCCAGGATGGCAGGCAGAGGGACCTGTCAGCTGTCAAATATGCACATCATTAGTTTCCTTTTCCCAAATGATTAGAATTGACGAAACAAAGCTTGTAATTAAAACAATCTGGAATTATAGACTTTTGCATGTAATCCTTTGGGGGAAAGTTATTTCTAGTAGAAACCAGTAGCCAGAAAAAGCTATTTTAAATGCAAAAATACAGAGGCAAATAGACTTCTCAGTGAAACAATCTTTTCATCTGATGCAAACTGCAAACAAACCATATGTAAATCTAGATGGAAACTGCACTTTTGTATAGTTTTGTAAGAAGGTCATGAGGAGACACCCCTTTCTTGGTGGCTAACTACACACACTGTCCTATAACTTATTTGTGAGGCCAAGGAAAGTAGAAAAACAGTATAACATGGAAACAATATACTTTTTAAAATATTGAAGTGGTTTTGCATTTTGAACTTGACAGTTCAAGAAGCCGTTTCTTTATTCTTTCTTTCTTTCTTTCTTTCTTTCTTTCTTTCTTTCTTTCTTTCTTTCTTTCTTTCTTTCTTCTCTTCTTTTCTTTTTTAATCTGAAGAAACACCTAGAGCTGATCAAATTAAAGGTCAGACACCTGAAATGAAGATCTAAGTGTCCACTCTAGCTACACATTAAGGAAAGATCTTTACTACACAGAATAAATGGAATAGTTTCATGAACTTCTTTCTCTGGTTTGCATAGCATGAAAATTAGCAGGGCCTGAACAAAGCAGAATCCCTGAATAAGGACGAAAGCAGCATGGTTCACAGTGTTGGTCAGACCATCATTTCAATTTGGGTTCTGAAGGTGAACTCTATGAAGTTGAGTCACCTATTCTAAACCTCTCTGTTTTCACATGTAAAATGGTTAAACATATCTAAAGGGCTAATTCAAGAAATAAAGATAGTGAAATTATACATATTAGGAGTTAAAAGGCTGATGTGAAAAATAGATACCATTAACCTGGTGGCTATTAGGAGTTAAATGTTATCTGTTGTTAGTAGTATTAAAGAGATCACATAATTCAAGGAAAAATTCAAATCACTGGGATTACAGAGCCAACCAAATCAAGGTATAGTAAATTCTATCATGTTTATTTTGTTTTTCTTTTTGTTTATTTTTAAGATTAAATAAAAAAACACCAATTTTATTTTATTTTTATTAAGATTTTTATATGCTGACTTTTAAAATTAAGTTGAAAAAATAATTTAAGGAAATGGAGGTATCTTCTAAAGTAATTTCACTTCCATTTTGAAAAAGAAAAACAGGGGAAGCCGGGATGGCTCAGTGGGTTAAGCGCTCACTTTGCAGCGCCAGGGACCAGGGAGCGAATCCCGGCCCCAGCCCATGCGGAACCATATGCTGAGCTGGGAGCTCCCCCAGTTCAGTTCTCTCTCTGTCTCTCTCTCTCTCTCTGTCAAAAATAAAAATAAATAAATAAAGAAAGAAAGAAAGAAAAAGAAAAACAGGATTAAAACCTCAAAAGTCAGTTCTTCTATGTCAAATATCCCAACGAGAGAGAGAGAGAGAGAGAGAGAGATCTTATGAAAGTAAATGAGACTATATTGAAAATATTTAACACTGACCCAATATAAAAGTTTACATTGATCACTCAGAGCAAGAACCCTGGCATTCAGGGACAGCACAGACCTGTTCAATCTTTTCACTTAGAAATTGTTTACCATCTCCTATAGTTACTTTGACACTCAGCTTGATCCTAACAAGCACCACAGTTTAGAAAACAAACAAAATTACATTTTGAACACAATCGCCTGGATTTTAATCCTGGCCTTGCTATATTCCAACTTCATGGACTCTCTGTGTGCTGCTCTTTTCCTCAGTTTTCCCATCTGAAAACAAGATGGATAATAAACCCTACCTCATAGGATAGTTGAGAGTGAAATGAATTAACTTATATAAGACATTAAATAAGGGTTTAAAGATACATTATTGGGGACTTAAATACCATTGCTGGAGAGTAATTCCTGGATATAATCATAAGAAAATATGTTCCACGCGTAACATTACTCCACTAAAATAAGAACCAAGGAGATTCTTCACAGCAACAGACACTGGGTTACACATGTAAGAGAATGCCACGTCTCTCCTGGAGCAGTAAGAAGTGGGTGCTGTTTGGCCAGTGTTCCCAAGAATCTGCAGGGACAGGCAGTTAACATGGTGGGGAAGGAAAATCAGGTTCAGTGCAAGCAAACCACTTAGCTCTGACCGTATTGTGATTTCACTTTAGGAAGAGGCACTGGGCCATGTGGCCCCTGAAGTTCTTTGTAGCCCTTTAGCCAGATCATATCCTATGTGGGTGGTTAGCTGATTCCTCCTCTCTGACAGTCTAACAAAGTCAAGAGCTGCCACATGTAGACAACGAGGAAGGTTCTAGATGGTCCAGCACCATGGCCATACCATGGAGACCAGTAGTGGTCCCTAGAAATCCTCTCAGAATCCTAGTTATGAAAATGGACTTAGGACCACATGTGGAAGGCATTTTAACTAATACTTAGAGACAGCAATTTCACTTACTCCCCCTTTCCCCATTTCCCACATGCAGATCCTGCCTCAAGGTTAATGAACCACTTTTACTTACAATGGTATAATCTGTGCTCTGTTATCCAAGCATGGCCTTGGGCTTAGGAGAAACCCCACAAAGAAGAAAGGTGGGATTGGTTTTCCTCTCTAAAGGGGTCTCAACTGGAGGTGAAGCCAGATACACAGCTCTCATCACAGATGTTTATGATTGACTTGATCGTGAAAGTGAAGTCTTTTTCTATCCTATTAACCCAACTGCCTCCCCACAGACAAATTATGAGTCAAGGGTCAGACCATGTGGAATTTCACCTACTTGCATTCTCCCCAGAGAAACTGAAACACTTTGCTTCTTTCCTATGGGCAGGTGAACCAATGAATGCATTTCCCATGTTAATTCATTTTATTCTTTCAGTATCCCATGGGAATTTTTATGTGTGTTTGTTTGGGAGTTATGGTAGGGGGAGGGCTTTGGACTGGGAGAGACCAGCATGTCTGTAAACCATACAAAACTCTGGCATGAAAAATGAAAAACTCAAGTTGATGTCATAAATTAATTTCATTCAGTACTTCTTTTATCAGTCTTAAAATTGCTCCACTCTGATTCCTCCTGTTGATTGTAGAGGAGAGGCTGTAATTTTGTGATCTCTCATGGTAGGGGCCCCATGGATCCTATTAAGATATCATCTCAGAGAAATGCATATCTCCCAATGGAGAAGAGGTTGTTTTGAAACAATCGTTACACATTTGTCACAGATATTTTTGACTTGGCAGTTTAGATATACTTCTTTAATTTTCTTTAGTTTGCCCTCAATTTCAAACATCTCTAGATTTCTGAGCCACATTTTTATTCCTTTGTCCTGGGTTAAAGCCCACAGTTAAAATGAAAAATGAATATTTCTCTTTTGGAATCTCGGTCTCTCTCACGTTCTCTCTCATTATGTTTGATGATTGTAAGGTACTTCCAATTCTAACTTCCTAAGTGTACCTTGATCTAGTTCTCTAGAGAACCTCAGTTTTTAAACTGTGGTGGAAGAAGTACTTCAAAATAAAAACAATATAATTTAATTTATTGGAGAGCAGACCAATACATCTAAAAGGAGGCAAATTAGGTTCTTTTTAAAAATAACTTAGAGTTTTATCGTCCAACACACACTCTCTACTTCATGCAGGTACTTCTCCCCAATACTCCCGTTCTTGAAATGCTTATTCCTTGTTCAAATGCAGCTTTAGCCTCAAATGACCCATTAGACTCCAACCATAATACCTATTTTTCAAAGTGCTTATGAATCCTTCTTCATTTATCTCAATAAAAATTGGATTCCCTTCTCCAGTAGACAAAAGCACTTAATATAACATCTTTCAAGGTTATGCTTAAATATATATACTTTTATTTATTTCAGTATTCTTTATTATTCAACTTTCCTATATTTTACAAGCAAAACAAGATTATTACAGAAAAGTGAATTTTACTTACCAACACCCAGATAGAGCTAAGGATAGTAATTTGGTGAACGTTCGTTCAGATATGTATAAATACAACTTACCACTTTTTTTTTTTATTTTCTTTTTCTCTTTCTTTCGTTTTTTTTTTTAATGAGGACATTATTATGGCATTTAACACAGCTTACTGTTGATAGAAAGAGGTGCCATGATTCATCTCCATTATTTGCTTCTAATACCGGTATTTTAAATGCTAGAGGAGAAGTACTTAATCTCAAATATCTCAGGCTTCTTGTGAGTGTTATTAATATTTATATGAACATTTATATTTTAGCAAGAATAGATATGACAAAGCATACTGGGCTTCATCATTATTGACATAACTTTATCAAGTGAGGATCGATTTGGAGATAAAAATGTTTGCAGATCACAATTAAATACAATACCTACAGCTGCACCTAAATATCAGTTTAATATTTTGCCAACTCTAAGACAAAAATTCCTCCTTCATAGGTTTGTAGTTCTTTCTTAATATTTGTTTTTTATTACTTGTTAAATTTATTGGGGTCACATTGGTAGGTAAAAATTACAGATTCCAGGTGTACAATTCCACATTACATTATCTATGTGTTGCATTGTGTGCTCACCACACAGAGTTAATTCTCTTTCTATCACCATATATTTGATGCCCCTTCTTTCCTCTCCCACCCCCCTGTCCTCTTAGCCTCATGTAACATCTAAACTATTGACTGTGTACATGAATTCTGTTTTCTTTGTTATTTTCAGTTTTATATTCCACATATAAGTGAAGTCATATGGTTCTTGATGTTTTTCAGTTTGACTTATTTCCTTAACATGATGATCTCAAAGTCATTCCAGGCTGTCACAAATGGCTGTATTTCATCATTTCTTATGAAATGAAATTTATAAAATGACCCTTTGGTTGTTTCCATGACTTGGCCCCCATGAACAGTGCTGCAATGAGCATTGGGGTACAAAAATCTTTGTGGACTGTTTTCAAGTTTTTGGGGTACATACCACCAAGGATTGCTGGGTGATATGTTCATTTTATTTTTAATTATTTGAAAAACCTCCATACTGTCTTCCATAGTGGTAGTAACAATTTACATACCCACCAGTAGAATATAAGAGTTCCTTTTACTCCACAGACCCTTCAGCACTTGTTATTCCTTGTCTTTTTTATTACATCTATTCTTACAGGCGTGAAGTGGTATCTCATTGTGGTTTTAATTTGCGTTTCCCTAATAGTAAAGTTGATCAGTCTTTCAGAAATCTGTTGGCCATTTGTATAACTTCATGGTAGAAGTGTCTGTTGAGGATTTCTGCCCATTTTTCAATTGGGTTGCTCATGTTTTTGTTGTTGAGTTGTACGTATTCTTTATATATTTTGTATATTAGCCCCTTAAATGCATTATCTACAACTATTTTCTGCCATTTGGTTGATTGCCTCTTTGCTTTGTTGCTGGTATCTCTTGCTGTGCAGAAACTTTCTAGTTTAACAGAGTCCCATTCATTACTTTTTGCTTTTACTTTCCTTGCCTTTGAAGTCAACTTCATGAAGTCATCTCTGAATACAAGGCCTATTAGTTTAGTACCAATGTTTTCTTCCATGAAGTTTATTGTTGTGGGTTGTATGTGGAGGTCTTTGATGCACTTTCGGTTAGTCTTGGTATGTGGAGACAATTTGTAGTCTAGATTCATTCTTTTGTGTGTGGTTTTCCAAATTTACCAGTACCATTTACCAAAGAGACTTTCATTTCTCCGTTGTATATTTTTTGTTTCTTTGTCAAAAATTATCTGTCCATATACTTGTGGGTTTATTTCTGGGTTTTGAGTCTCTTTTGATGTGTGTATCTATTATTTGGCCAATACCAAGCTGTTTGGTTTATTATTTTTTTTATTGTTAAATTTATTAGGGTTACCTTGGTTAATAAAAATTACATAGGCTCCAACTGTACAACTCTATAGTACTTCGCCTATGTGGTACAATATGTGTTCACCACCCAGAGTCAGCTTTCTTTCCATCACCATATATTTAGCTCCCTCTCCCTCCTCTTCTACCCCTTTCCCCCTTACCCTCAGCTGACCACTAAACGGTTGACTATGTCCATGAGATTTTGTTTCTTTGTTGCTTTCAGTTTTATATTTGACATATGAGTAAAGTCATGTGGTTTTTAGCTTTTTCTTTCTGGCTTATTTTACTTAACATGATAATCTCAAGTTCCATCCATGTTGTTGCAAATGGCAGCATTTCATCTTTTCGTATAGCTGAGTAATATTTTATTGTATATATGTACCACAGCTTTTTTATCCAGTTACCTATTAAAGGGCACTTTGTTGTTTCCATGACTTGGCCACCTTGAGCAGCACTTCAATGACCATTAGCATACATATGTTTTTACCAACTAAGGTTTTCAAGTTTTGGGGGTAGATACCCAGAAGAGGGATTGTTGGGTCATATGGTAGCCCCATTTCCAATTTTCTGAGGAATCTCCATAATGTCTTTTTCCATAGCAATTTTACCAATTTTCATTTCCATCGGTATTGTATAAGGACTCCTTTTCTTCAGAGTTTCTTCAACACTTGGTATTCTTTGTCTTGCTGATCGTAGTCATTTTCACAGGTGTGAGGTGGTATTTCATTGTGATTGTGATTTGAATTTCCTTGGTAGCTAATGAAGTTGAGCATTTTTTCCATATATATATATTTACCATTTGTATTCATGGGTGAAGTGTCTAGGTCTTCTGCCCATTCTTCAATTGGATTGTTAGCTTTTTAAATTTTTATTTATTTTTGTTGTTGTTAAGTTGTATGAGTTCTTTATATATTTTAGGTATTAGCCCCTTATCAGTGCCATTGTTTGCAAATATTTTCTCCCAATTGGTTGATTGCATCTTTGCTCTGTTGATGGTTTCTTTTGCTGGGCAAAAGCTTTTTAGTTTGATAAAGTCCCATTCATTTATTTTTGCTTATACTTCCCTTAATTTTGAGGTTAGATTCATAAAGTCCTCCCTGAAACAAAGGCCTATAAGTTTAGTACCAATGTTTTCTTTTATATAATTTATTGTTTTGGGTCTTATGTGGAGGTCTTCAATCAATTTTGAGTTAATTTTGGTATATGGTGTCAGGTCACAGTTCAGGTTTATTCTTTTGTTTATTGATGCTTTGTAGTATACACTGAAAACAGAGTGTGATGCCTCCAATCTTATTATTTTTTCATAGGATTTCTTTGACAATTTGGAGTCTTTTTGTGGTTCCATGAGAATCTGATGCTTATTTTTTTGTCTATTTCTTAAAAGACTGTTTGTGGGATTTTGATAGAAATTTCATTAAACCTGTATATTGCTTTGGTCAATATGGCCATTTTAACCAACATAGAATATCTTTCCAATCATTGAGTCTGATTCAATTTCTTTTAATAGAGTCTGACAGTTTTTAATGTGTAAGTCCCTGACATTCTTTGTTAAGTTTATTACTAGGTATTTTATTCCTTCTGTTGTGATAACAAAAGGCATTGTTTTTCTCATTTCTGTTTTTGAATTTTGTTATTTATATATAAAAATGCAGTGAATTTTTTGTACATTGATTTTGCATCCTGTAACTTTATTGTATTTGTATATTATTTTTAATAATTTTCTGTTGGACTCTTTAGGGTTTTCGATGCAAAGAATCATTTCATCTGCAAGTGACAGTGTATCTTCATTCCCTCTTTGGATGCCTTTTATTTCTTTCTCTGGCTTGATTGCTCTGGCTAGAACTTCCAGTACTAGGTTGAATAGGAGTGGTCACAGGGGACATCCCTGTCTTGTTTCTGATTTTAGAAGAAAAGGTTTCAGTTTTTCCCCATTTAGTATGATATTTGCTGAGAGTGTGTCATAGATGGCCTTTATTATATTGAGGTAATTTCCTTCTAAGTCCACTTTATCAAGTGTTTTAATTATAAATGGATGCTATATCTTCTCAAATGCTTTTTCTGTATCAATTGATATGATCTTACAGTTTTTTTGG
>PVKE010043922.1:0-13192 GCA_004027555.1 Craseonycteris thonglongyai | reverse complement strand
AAAAAAAAATGATGGTATGGATCTTTTCTTTCAATGATACAGTAATTTTAAATTCATATTTCAGGGTAAAATGTACATTTGTATGCTGCACAAAAAAGATATCATAGATAAATATGTGTTTGAGCTTTTATTAATCCTTAATATTAATGTTAGAGTTCACATTTCTGCCAGTTTTCCACTTCTAAATTAAACATCTTTGAAGAAATTACAATGTTTAGGAACAGAAAAAAGCTCACCTTATTACAAAATTGTGACTGTCAATCTCCTTTCCACACTCACTATCTAGCAGGATGCCCGAATTGCCGACAACTGCACAAGTCTTAAATCTGCGATTTTTCATTGGTGACACTTCAGGGAGGAGTCTATGAAGGTCCTGAGAAATATTGAGTGTCCGGCGCCTATCCAGCACATAGTGTATGACATCTCCAGGCTTAAAGCTGCTCTTGACCACTGAAACGTCACGTTCTGCATCTAGGAAACGAAGAATGTTCTTCCTGTGTTTGGAATAGAAACAAAGTTTTCTATCATGACAACATATTCAAGAACAGGTGATAATTTTTTACAAAGTACTGTGCGATGAAATGTAAATTGGTAAACTGTTAATATTAAATTGTAGGGTAGTAATTAAAGCAATCAATTAAGTCGATTCCATGCATTATAGAATATATATTTTTAAATCATTTGCACATAGTTTCTCAAGTTTATACCTATTTGTAAAATGAAAATGCCCCATCTACCAAAATATATAGATAAATAACTTTATTAAATAAAATACAATTGCTATGACTTGACTTTTCATAACTAGGTAATCTGTAAGCTTTAATTTTATATGGTCATCTATTTTGTTTGCTGTTGTCTAGTTAAGATGAGTAGAAATAACTTGAAATTGTTTGGAATAGTACCTTGGTTAACTCTATTAAAATGATCAAACTTTCCAATAAATGTATACATTTATCCAAGTCATGTGTATATTATAATTATTTGAAGAAGTTAAAACTGTAACATTAAAAAGTATATGAAAGTTTTCTTCCAAGCTCAAAAATCCAGGGAGTAAGACGAGTACATTAGAGGAAAACATGGCCAAATAGAACACTAGACTCATACATGGCAGAGATAGCTAATGGTACCTTAGTGTTCTTTCTTCCCTTTCTCCTTTTAGTATTTGAACCCTCTAAATTGTAACTGTGCATATGGATGCTCAACTAGAACATCTTCAAGTTTTCAAACCTAAGTGCAGCTGAGTTTGGTCATGCGAGTCAATTTTCTTAAGTGGTATATGAGTGGATCATGTACATGACTATATGAGACATAAACTTTCAACTTGTTTGATCCACTGTAGTTTAAAGTCTCTTATGGAAGCTTAGCTTTACTCATAACTAATAAATAAATTGGTAACAGATGTGAGATGCTACATAAACATAAGCAATGCTAAGTTAGATGATGACAAATGGAAAAGTATTAATAGATATACCGGTAGCTTGTTGGAAAGCTGTTGACCATTGGCATGATATAGCAAACCTTTGATAAAACTCTTGTTTGCAATAATTTTGGAATCATGTGCTATTATTTATTGAGCTCGTTGTTCTTGGAGAATTGGTTAAAAAGTTTTTGTTGGTTGTTTTATGTTTGTTGCTCCTTTTAGCAAGGCCCTAAAAAATTGGTGAAGTTAAGCATAAAATAGCCAAGTTGCAAGTTAAGATAGACAGTACTATCTCTGGTAATGACCTATAATCTAAAACTGTGTGAGAGTCTAGCAGCTGAAACTTCCCAAATGTTTCGAATACCCCAATGAGCAACAGGTGCAACTTATATAAATCAGAGCCATCACAATAGCAAGAGACTTAGTACCTTCCCATCTAAGTACATCAATACAAATGACTTAAGAGTACCTGCCATTAAATCAAGAAAAAGGAGGGTTAGGCAGAATAATTTGAGGACAGCCAGAAGCCTGGAGAGCTGTGTTCAAAAGAAATCATTAGGTGGGGTTACCATACCAGGAACTAATTACAGTGAAGTGGCCCGGGAGGCTAGTAAATTTTTGAAGGAATTATATTTCTAAATGAACTATGAACCTTGCCTACAAAGTCTGAAATGGCTTGATTCTTAAGCTACCAAACACATGGCAAGCAGCTAGAAACCATCTGAGAAAGCTCTTTTCTAGGTAGAAAGTTGGATATTATTTACTGAAGTGCAGCTATTGAAAGTATTTTCAGAGTGCTAAAAACAATGCCATTATTATAACATTTATGATCAGACCTATTTTCCCTCTAGTGCTATTATTGTTTAAGGTCCATCATAATTTGTGCAATTTATTACTCAGCACAAAATATGACCTCCTCCTATCACTCCACTAAAAGGGCAATTCTCCAAATCACACTCATAAGCCAGAAGCATGACTAGCAAAAAGGAGTGGAAAATATCAAATTCATATTTTTCCTTTTAGTTCCTTCATTTTGGCTTGCTCTAATAGGTTCCAGTTTAATGTGTGGTCAAATTAGAAAACCAGATGATTTAAAACCTTATTTGGTCATATTTTACAATGAATATGACCATCAACTCTTTCTGAAAATGAATACATTTTATGAACTTTTTTCTTAAATATTTGGAATATCAGGCTCATAAGTGGAATTTGTACCTGAAAATCTGTATAAATGTCCTACAAATAAAGTTTTAAATTAATAGAAATACTATCAGGCACCATAACATAACATTTCATCTTAACAAAGTTCAGAATATATATAAGAGGAGAATTGCTGGTGAAATCAGCAACTATAGGGTATATAAATTGCAGAAAATTGAGAAATCTTTCATTACACTGAGCACACAAATATAATTCCTAACAAACGTTAATAACTAGCACCAAGAGCAGAAATCTATAGAAACCTTTGTACATATTTATTAACTACCATTTATTTGTTTGGGGGAAAAAATTAGTAATGTCTGACAGCTATATTTCAACAACAAAAAATATCATTTCCTGCGAAAATGACAAGGCTGGCTCTAAAATAAAGATTGCACGGATGTGGTCAAATCACCAAGCTACATGGTATTACCATTTGTTTGTTTTTTTAACATAATTTGAAGGGGTTGCAGTAGATATATGAAGATGTAACTCACAAGTGGAAGCATGTTTGCAAGAGGGCAGTTAACAAATCCAGGTCCAGAATTGAATGAAGACTCTTTAGCTTGGGAATCCAAAAGGGAAAATCCTTTTACTCATGACAAAACTTACACTTACAAGTTTGTCAACTGAACACAAGAGGGACTTTCCAATAACAGTATCTTTGCTGTGTTATAGAAAGTTAGCAGCAAAAATATTTTCAAACATTAAGTCTTCTAAATTCCTGAATATCATAGAACATTTTAACTTATCCACTCAGGGAAAATTAATATAAAGGAGTAGACAGTTAGAGTTCAGAGAAATTTTGAAAGACATTATATTGTCCTACTCATAAAGAAAAATAATGCTTAATGTGATAATTATTAAGTGCAGATGATACTATTATTATATATGTTCTTCCACTGCTGTTATAGGCACAACAGCAGTTTATTTTTTTTTAATGGCAACAATAAACAAAGTAAAAAATGCCTTCCAAGACAGCATAAAAAATAGCAATTAATATATATTAGTCAAAATATAAAAATATAAAATTTTAGACAAAATTCAGAGAGTTTGTTACTGTAGTATTTGCTTTTTTAAAACTGAAAAGGGGTGGGAGAAGAAATCCTTGAGTGTCTCTAGTATGTTCTTTTTCTTGCACTGAACTAAACTTTTAGTTACTCTTTCAGGACTTAATTCTACACATGAAAAATTATCTGACTGATATTCCTGGTGGAGGACGCAAGAGGGACTGAAAAGAATTACTATGAGTGAATAATATTGTGACTTAAATGCTGAATTAATTTTTTATTTTGAAATAGCAAGAGAAGGTTACCGTAGTTTCTTTTGTCTTTTTTTCCCTCCCTTGCAGGCTGTAGGCCAGGGACGTCCAACTGTTTGGCTTCTGTGGGCCACACTGGGAGAAGAAGAATTGTCTTGGGCCACACATAAACTACACTAACATTAACAATAGCTGATAAGTCTTTTTTTTAATCCCATAAAAATCTCATAACGTTTTAAGAAAGTTTACAAATTTGTGTTGGGCTACAGTCAAACTGTCCTGTCACATGCGGCCTATAGGCTACAGGTTAGGCAAGCTTGCTGTAGGAATTATTTTTAGATTATACATACAATGGAGTGTAGAAAGCTCTATGAATTTGCTAAGTTTAGTTGTTGTTCAGACTTTAGAAAGAAGAAGAAAAGCAGTTCTTAAATATAATTAACTAAATGTCACTGGAAGCATGCAAAACTTTTGTGCATAGAACTGAAGTATCACCAAGGAAAATAGACTTGCCCTTTCTTCAAAAGACACTGCAATTGTTATGAAAGAAAAGAGTAGGTTTAAAAAAATTACTTCAGAATGAGAGTGATAGAAAGAAAACTCATTTAGCTTCTGGGTTGTAAAGAAACAGATCAACATGAGCCAATGTTAATATGCATGCTGAGTCAGTACAGTAAATTCTCATTTAATGTCGTGGGTAGGTTCTTAGAAACTGCAACTCTAAGCAAAAGGATATAAAACAAAACCAATTTTGCAATAGTCTAATTGATACAAACAAGAGTTAAGTTCCTACAATATACTTCTGGTCACAAAACATCACCAAACTTCTAAAGAATCCAAACTTCAAATATTAAACATTGAAATAAATGTGAGCTATACACACACTTAAGGAATATGAATAAAAACAAGTAAGAATTATTTTCCAACTTTTATTCCAGTTTGGGGCTGCCTGTGGCTAGAGCTTATCCTTGGCAGCTCAGGGGACAAGTCAGTCACCCACCCACCCTCCCTAGACAGATGTCCTTCAATCACAGGGCCACTCAAAACCACATCCACGGTCACTCAGATTGGGACCGTTTAGACACACCAGTTAACCTAATGTGCATGCCTCTCAGTTGTGGGCAGAAACCAAAGGACCCAGAGAAAACCCACACAGGCTCGGGGAGAACATGCAAAACCCACACAGGCAATGGCCCCAGCAGGTTATAGTTTTTTCTTTCTTTCTTTTTTTTTCTTCTGATCAATGTTATAACAGAACTACACTGAATAAAACACATTATTCAAGGACCTGCTAAAAAAGTTTTCCTAATTGTGGTCAAGTTACTACCAGATACTTAAATCAGGGATGTATGTTTTCTCTGTGTAACTTAAAATAACAACAAAAAAGTTCTTTATCTTTGTCATTTTGTGATCATAATTTAACTCTTTATACCTCATTAGGTAAGAACACACCTAAATTCAGCAACTGTTTTCAAGTAATAATAAAGATAACTGAAAGAGCCCCAAAATGTTTCACTTTTAGTGAGCCTAAAAACCTTAGTCATAAAGATTACTGGTATTTTTTTGTTAGGCGTTGTCTTAAACTGAAAGGTTGGTTTATACTGACTGTTAAACTGACAAAAATAGATTCTATACATAAATGCTTTAACTGAATTTTCAACTAAAACTTCTCTTTCAACATTGCCCATCACTTAAAGTAGCAGCTGTAGGGTCCTGGAGAATTAATTTACTAAACATTGTTTTCAGTTGTGAAATATTAACTATAGCTATGCTATCACCAGGTGCCATACTTTCTTTCCTGTAAGTTTCTTATCAACAACAAGCATACGTGCTGTGGCAACTAAAATTTAATCTAGATGACACTGTTGACTCCATCAGTGAGTATTGTGAAACAAATCTTATCGCTGGAATGCATCACAAGTTGAGAAACAAATTAGGTTATGACACATATATTAGGAGTCAGTTTTTGCAAAGTTTTGATGCCAAATGTCATTGAATCCATTTTTACTACATGGTTTACTAGAAAGAAAAATAAAATGTTTTAAGAAAGGCCAAGTGTTTCATTATGCCTACAAAAAGCAGAGAGGATACACAATTTTTTGTCTGAAAACATTATTTCCATGAGGCAATGTGCCTCAGTTCTCTGAAAGAACATGTAGCTTGAGACATTCTGGGTTTAGGGTCCTCACTGTTATAGGAAAGATATTCTAAGATCAACAACAACAACAACAAACTAAAAACAACCAGGCAGCCTTATCTATTTAATAAATTTGATATATGATGATACTAATAATTGGAAGTCTTTTTTCTGACTTAGGACGTGCTTAAACTGTCCCAATGAGTACCTAAACATGTACATTTCCATATATCCATACGAGGTGTTGTCATTCTTTAGGTTTCTATTCAACATATGAAAAAGAACAAATGAAAAGCTGCGATGGTTCAGCAGGTTACGCGTTCATTTTGCAGTCCCAGGGAATGATGATTGAATACGGGCCCTGGCCCGTGAGGACCCATATGATGAATTGGGGTGTGCTTCCCATGAGGGAGGTCCCTAGTATGGTTCTTGCCCCCAGTTTGGCCTCTGGCTTGAGGGGGCATGCCTCCCATGCAGGAGGCCCCCAGCCCAGTTCCCACCCTGCGTGGTCCCTGCCACCTCTGTGAAATGAAAGCATGTTGAAAACTGATGATGTACAACTATGGAACCTGCTCTGGGCCCTCCCCCTTCTCTCTGTCTCTCTCTGTCTCTGTCAAAAACAATACATTAAACCTTTAAAAAAAATAAGAAAAATAAAAAAAAGCAAAATAACCCAAAGATGGGGGGAGGGGGCAAGGGGGAATCAAGTCACAAGTGTTGGACAAGACCAAATAATGTTTCAATACAATGTTCAAAGATTTATTCACATCTGGTGCATTTCGATGTGTCATTTCTTAGCTTAAAATAATAAAAAACAAACTAGTACCAATAAAATCAAGCATTTAACCCAAGCTAATTATTTTAATTGTGAAGTTAGCTGTAGAATGCATAAATTCTCCTAAATCATAATAAATCTTTGAAGTACAATGAACCTAATACATGAAACCATCTCTCTTATTCAACTCCTCTGAGCTATAGTTGTTTGATAAATATATGAGAATCAATTTTTGTTATGCTTATAAAAGTAGCACAATACATAGGTAATGTAATGTACATTTGTACATCCAGAAACTATCTAATTGTTACCAATCAATGTCACCCCCAAAAATTTAACAATAAAAAAAAAGTAGCAGAGTGTGTATAGGGCTTAAAGAATTACTAATAAAAAAGAAAACTCTGCCTATAAATATAAGAAAAAACAATTTATCTTCAGTGACTGCTTCACATCTTAATTCAAATAAATAATTTCTTAGGAATGTCATAAGAGCATTATAAGTTTAATAAGATGTTTTAAGAAATAAGAAAAATTTGGGGAAGCCATGATGGCTCAGTGGGTTAAGCACTCGCTTTGCAGCCCTGGGAATCGAGGATTGAATCCCGGACCTAGCCTGTGTGAACCCATATGCTGAACTGGCATGTGCTTCCCATGCAGGAGGCCCCCAACCTGGTTCCTGCCCAGCACAGCCCTTGCCCATCTGTGTGGAACACAACCATGTCAAAAACTGATGACATACAACTATGGAAACTGCTCTGGGCCCTCCCCCTTCTCTCTGTCTCTGTCTGTGTCTATCAAAAACAATAAAATAAATCTTTAAAATAATTTTAAGAAATTGAAAAAATTATTTAATCACATAAAATCAAAAATGATTCATTGTGATGTCTTGATCAAAAACTTTAAAGAAAAACTTTGAAAATACTTATAAAATAAGCCCATACCCACTCATAACATAATGTGGTTCTTTATAAATGCTATTAATATGAGGGGCAAATAACACAAAAATCCAAAATACAATTAGTTTCTGGTATGACTTAAGAAAAACAATAACTAAACTACCAATTAGACATTTTACTATCCTAAATTTTTCATTACAGGTGTCAAACTGATTAATACTCACTAGTCACTACTACTATAGGCAATTGTAATTTTAATGAACTGTTTGCACACTGTGCAATAATGGTTTTAAAAATTACTATTTCCTTGTAAAGAAATGGCAACTTTGTATGTATTATTCAACACTTACTCTTTTATTGTTTACTTCTTTATCTGTTTGAGAATTATATGAAAATCATACTAACATCTCATACATATTCTTAGCTATTATAATTGAAAATAGATCACCCTCAAAGATAGGACTACAACCCTCATTAATTTGCAAAGGTGTACTAGTAAACTATTGAGGTCAATTCATGTTCAATACTTTTAGCTTGAATATCTGAAAAATAGCAACACATACCTCTGTAGTCTCATGCACACCTATACTATTCATTTTTGTATAGTTACCAGAATGGCATAGCCAGACACATTAAATATTGCCAATTATTTAATTTACTTATTAGACTTTATCTAATATATTATTTAGCCTGTCTAGATATATTAATGACATTTTACAATTTCTTATTTTACTTCACTTTCTTCCATTACCTTCCTTTACCTGATCTGTATAGCCTTACCTGATTGTCTCTCTTCATAAGCCAAACATTCAACTTTAACGTTTGCTTTCAAGACATCCCTATAGATCAAATATTTCCTTTTTTAATTACCCATAGTTCTCTCTTTCCAATCTACCTCCAAGAAATATGAATCCTAACTCTGTTCTATACTAAACCACATAAATTAGGCTGACCAGATATACCATATGAAACAGAAGAGTTCTGTCCCATTTCATTTTTATTTTTTATTTTTTATTTTTTTTTTATTTTTTTGTTTTTTTTTTTAATTTTTTTTTAATTTTTTTTTAAATTTATTGTTAAATTTGATGAGGTTACATTGGTTGGTAACAATTAGACAGTTTAGTGATGGGCACATAATACGATGCATGAATGATGTGAGGTCCCATTTCAAATAGTACAACCGGTCAGCCTAGTCTCACTGAGTTAACACAAGGTATCAGTAGGCTGATCATACATAACATTTGAAAGAGGACAGCACTGTTGTTTTTTGTCCTGTTTAAAATGGTACATCTGGTCAGCCTAATTTATGATTTGATTAACCCACATCCTACAGCTTTTTTTCTCATAATTATCTTATCTCTTATGGGGTTTCTAAATTCAAATGTGGGTATAAGAGTACAAGATAATGAGGAAGATATCATGAGAGAAGGGAAACTGAGATATAAAAATGTCCAAGTAGAGAGACATTGGCTAGTGTTGGTTTTAGCCAACTAGTTCTTAGGAGAAATGCAGTACAGAATGTCAAGGTTTTCAATTTCTCAAGAGTAGAATTGAATATTCTTGGAATTTGAACTGAATATGTCCCAGAATCCTGTTCAAGTTCCAAAATGTTTGAGCTTGAAGACAAGTTTTTCCCTTTTAAATAATAGAAACAGGATTAATCTATTCCTGGGTGCCATAAACTCAACTTTTCAAAATGATTTTAACAGTTAATACACTGGATTTAAAGTAAAATATTAATTTTAAGGTAAAATATTAACAAGTAATAATAATATTTAAATTAAAAAAATAATGATGATGACCCATGTGGATACTTTAAGAGATGGAAGAGGAAGAAGAGTCATCTTCCAGAATAACTTCAGGTGTCTGCATTCTTTGTATTTTGATGCCCTTTGCTATGGTACCACTGGTAGAGGGCTTAGAGTCACTGGTTGTGTTTGCTTTTGAGAACCAATGTTCCAAAGTGGTCCAATGTTGGCGACCTTTTTGCACTTTTCTGAAATGTTCAATGATATTATCAAACAACTTAACACACCTGTCAACTAGGGCTTTATTGGGGTGCCCTTCTCAACAGCTGCCTGGGTTTTTGACCACAAGCTAAGGTCCTTGATTTCACCCAAGGAAATGGTTCCAGGGTCTCTTTCTTCCTCTCCAGAAGTAACTGTAGCAACGGTTTGGCTGTACATTATGATGGGGTAGGGTTTGCTGCCTAAATAATCTGTGTTAGACCAAGTCCCCCACACCACTCTCAAAGTATACTTCACACGAACAACAACTGGGTGTTTGGATAAAACTACGAGCCATACAGTCAACATGTCCCATGCGAAACATATGTTGGCATTCGGATTCCAAAGCAGCATTCGAATTCTGAGGCAAAATTTGCTTGATTGTTTTGTTTGGATTCTAAGTTGTTCGAGTTTTGGGGCGTTCAGATTCCAAGGTATCACTGTATCTAAAAATCTGTACTTTTATAAGAATTGTTCATAAATTTTAACATTAACTTTAAGTTGTTTTCCCCATGCAGTTGAAATAACTTTTGCTTGCTAACCATAATCTACCCCAGAGCTACCAATTCATAAACTTGGCGATCAGACTCATCTTCGCATTCTTGTTCTCTGCCTAAAAACATGCAATGTTCCCCCAAAACTAATAGCAACCAAAGGTAATACCACTCGACTTTGCCATGATATGAGTCCTGTTTCCCTTTCCAGTCACTTACAAAGCTTTAAACAAAGCATTCTAACCATCTCTACATTTCCCTGACCCATCTCTTTCATTTCCAGACATACTTTCAAGAATATTTCAACATGTAGTGAATACCTTTGTTACAAGAAAGTCTATGAATTGTTGGGCATACTCTAAAGATGAAAGTAGTATATTCTTTCTTCAAGTTGCTTATAATCTACGTTATATTCTACACTATACATCATAAGTATGATCCAAAAAGTGAGTGGTAACCTAAACAGACTAGCAGTTTATCCTCTTAAGCACTAACTGCTCTTACAAAATCTGTATTAGTATCCAATCACTGAATAATTAGTATTTTGCCAACACTAGAAAAAATGCAATAATTTTATTAAGTAAAAAATGATTATTCTTTTGAACTTTCAAAAAGTTCTGAATTACTAAAATGCTCTGATTTATACACACCAACCAACACTGCAATGTAACTATTATACATACATATATATATATATATATACATATATATATATATATATATATATATATATATATATATATATATATATGTTTGTTTCCTGCATAATTAGTTAGGTCTGGTCCTATCTTTCTTACAGTCTTAAAAGTACAAGTGGCTAAAAGAAGATATAATGGATATAATGTAAGCACTGAGTCTGAGTTGAAGAGCTTATTTCAGCTAAAATGTCAAATCCTTACAAAAATAAGCCAGTACTCTAGAATGCTTATTTTCTGATTTTTACCTATTTAGCATATAATTATTGAGACTTTTATTACAAGACCTCACATAAAAATACCCAACGACCAAGTAAGTCAAATTTTATTTATAATTGTCAGCAAAATAGGAGTGGAAGAACTCTGTTTTAATGTAATGTGAAAAAACAAGATCAGTCTGAATGTTTAATCGGGGAGTTAAAGGTAATTCTTAGAATAGATGTCTATCCTGAGTAATTGAATGAAGAAAAGTATGTTAAATATTAGTACTCTCTTGAATATCTTATTCCATTAGTATAAAGACAGTACATTCAAAACTCACATATTCATCCTTAAGTTTCTGACTGTATGATTTCAGTTTTATGGTTTTATATTCTTCAGTGAATAACGTTAAGTAGAGCTGGTTCACTTTTATTAAAGTATTCATAGTTAAGCTATAAATCAAGCATTTAATATAAGTTCACCAAGCCCAGCATATTCAAGAACATGATGTGAAATGCATTGTGCCTAATTAAAGAAACTCACCTTATCTCCAGGACCAAAGAGGAATTGATTTTCCAACCTTCTACAGAGTGCTGGAAAATTGAAGAGCCAGCCTTTCGAATGATTTTATCAGAACTATTGACAAGCGATCGACTCAAACACAGCTCACCATCTCTGAAACAAAGTAAAAATGCCAGCTTTGTGAAAATAAGAAGCATTTTGTCTAAGCAGCATAATACGTAATTTGATTCAGATTACTGGTGACAAATGGTAGATACAACTTTTTCTACACATTAGAAGGGGAGATATGAGCATGATGTAAGGTATTTATAAAGTAAATATGACTTTATCAAGAAAATCATTTACACATTCTTTTTGAAATAAAATCATTTTCATATTAAAAGAGGACTTTGACAGCAAAGGAAAGTCCTACCCAATGGGAAAATATATTTGCAAAACAATATAGTGTTACTATCCAAAATATATAAAGAACTCATACAGTTCAGAAACACAACAACAACAAAAACAACCAAATTAAAAAATGGGCAAAGGAAATGCTGGGATGGCTCCATGGGTTAAGGGCTCACTTTGCAGCCCCAGTGACCAAGGATCAAATCCCGGCCCCGGCCCCTGCAGACCCCTATGCTGAACTTGGGTGTGGGTCCCAGTTTGGTTCTCGCCAAGGTGAGCTTCCCATGTGAGAGGCCCCTAGTTCAGTCCCCAGCTCATGGGGGAGTACCTTCCCTGTGAGAGGGCCCCCAGTCCTGTTCCTGCCCTGAACGACCCCCTGCCCACCTGTGTGGAATGAAACTCAAAAATTGATGACATACAACTATGAAGCCTTCTCTGAGCCCTCCCCCTTCTCTCTGTCTCTCTCTGTCCCTCTCTCTCTCTGTCGCTGTCAAAAACAAAAAATAAATCTCTTAAAAAAAAGTGGACAGAGCAACTGAACAAGCGTTTTTCCAAAGAAGACATGCAGATGACCAACAGGTAAATGAAAATATGTTTAGTATCACTAAGTATTGGGGAAATGCAAGTAAAAATAATGGCATCACCTCACACCTGTTGATTACCAAAAAGACAAGAAATAACAAGTATTAGAGAGGGCAGGGTGAAAAGAGAACCCTTTTGCACTGTTGGGATTGTAAATTGGTGTAGCCACTATAGAAAACAGTATGGAGATTCCTCAAAATATTAAGAATAAAACTATCATGTGATATAGCTATTCCACTTCTGGGTATTTATCCAAAGAATATGAAAACACTCATTTGAAAAGATATATGCACCCCTATGTCCATAGCAGGATTAATTAAAATTAATAAAATGTGAAAACAACCCTACTGCCTGCTTACAAATGGATGGATCAAGATGTGGTACACACACAGTGGGATACTACTCAGCCATAAAAAGATGAAACACTGTTATTTACAACAACATGGATGGATTCTGAAGGTATTATGCTAAGTGAATTAAGTCAGATGGAGAAAGACAAATACTACGTATTTTCCGGCGTACAAGACGACCGGGCGTATAAGACGACCCCCTAATTTTACAGTTAAAACATAGGTTTAGGCCTATATTCGCTGTATAAGACTACCCCCCCCCC
>PVKE010043921.1:0-13194 GCA_004027555.1 Craseonycteris thonglongyai | reverse complement strand
AGATTCTCCAGGGTAAGGCCACGCTTTTCATTTTCTTCTTCGTCTTCCTCTTCGTTTTCAGTGAGGGAGGGGTAGCCTCCCTCACTGATGAGGTTAGGAAACTTTTCCTCCACGTAACGACAAGCAGCATCGTTGTCAACAGAGGAAGCCTCACCACACAGAAGCACGTTTCTGAGGCCGTATCTTCTTTGAAATTTTTCGAACCAGCCTTTGCTGGCTGAAAAGCCTCGTCCTCGAGGAGGCGAATCACTCCTGGCAGCGCTAGGACTGGCTTGAGGTTCATCAGCACCTTCTTCAGCCTCTTCATGGTCGTCATCGGGCAAGATTTGGTCGTAGAGAGCTTTGGCCTGTGTCCTGATCATATTAGTGTCCAAACTCACTGTCTTTTTCCTGCCATCAGCAATCCACAATGCCAGTGCCGCTTCCATTTCCACAATTCTGTTATGACGCGGAGTTACCACACGTTTCGCTTCTTTATTGAAGGTGATTGAAGCAGTTTTGCGGATGTTTGCTTCCTCTTTCTTGATGTCCCGCACTGTAGATGCATTCACCCCGTCATGGCGTGCCACAGATGCATCACTTCTGCCCTCTTTGATCATATCTAAAAGTTTCACTTTTTCCCTGATGGTCATCATCTTCTTCCTCTTGGGCGCCCCGGAGGAAGCGTTCGCAGGGGCACAGCGCTTAGGCGGCATGATAAGGGCTTAATGAATAAAACAAGTTATCGCTTAAACAAAACAAGTGATCGCCAACACAACACTAAAATACAGTATGCGAGACAGTCCACATCCTGGACAAGACTGGCGAGATACAACAAGAGAAGATGCGAGGTGAGGCTGCGATGATGCGCAGACAATCAGCTCACAGGGATAAAGCCACTCGTCCTCTCATGGGTCGATGTCGCACCGGAAACCAATCACGCGCCTTGATGAGAGCCCGTGGGAGGGACTCTGAGTCAGCTCATCTCTGTGTTTGACACGCAGGGATCCTTCTCTCTCGCGCATCCACATGAAACAACGCTCCTTTCCGCCATGTGGCTGCCGACATGGTTGGTATTTTTTCATTTTTATTTTTTGAGGAATATTTTGGGAAAACCCGCGAAGCACTGAAGCCACAAAACATGAAGCGCGAAGTGGCGAGGGAACACTGTATATGTTTTCTTTTCTCTTTTGAATATTTTTCACTCCTTGGTCAAAAATTATTTGTTCATATATTTGTAAGTTTATTTCTGGGTTTGTGTTACTTTTCCATTGGCCTATGTATCTGTTTTTCTGCCAATACCAAGCTGTTTTGATTAGTGATGATTTGTAGTATAGACTGAAGTTGGAGAGTGTGATGCCTCCAGCCTTATTGTTTTTTTTATAGAATTGCTTTGGTGATTTGGAGTCTTTTGTGGTGTCATACAATTCTGATGATTTTTTTTTTTTTTACATCTATTTCTCAAAAAAAAAATGTCTGTGGAATTTTGATAGGAATTGTGTTAAATCTATAAATTGCTTTGGGTAATATGGCCATTTTAACTATGTTGATTCTTCCAATCCATAAACATGAAATCTTTCCATTTCTTTGTCTTTTTCAATGTCTTTTAATAGTGTCTCATAGTTTTTTGTGTATAAGTACTTTACATACTGCCATTTGCAACAACATAAATGGAACTTGAGATCATCATGTTAAGAGAAATAAGCCAGATAGAAAAAACAACCAAGAGCTTCACTTATACGTGGAATATAAAACTAAAAGTAACAAAGAAACAAAAACTCATAGTCACAGTCAATAATTTAGTGGTTACCTGAGGGTATGGGGGTTGGGAGTAGAGGAAGAGGGAGGGGACATTGAATATATGGTGAAGAAAAGAGAACTGACTCTGCATGGTGAGCACACAATGCAACACATAGATACGTATTGCAGAATTATACACCTGAAACCTAATTAATTTTTTTTAAGAGTTATTTTATTGTTTTCGACAGAGACTGAGATAGAGAAAGACAGAGAGAAGGGGGAGGGCCCAAAGCAGTCTTTGTAGTTGTACGTCATCAGTGTTCAACTTGGCTTCATTCCACACAGGTGGGTGGGTCTGCGCAGGGTGGGAACTGGGCTGGAGGCCTCCCACATGGGAGACACACCCCCTCCAGCCAGGGGCCGAATTGGGGGGGGGGGTACTTCTGCATGGGAAGCACATCTCAATTCAGCATATGGGTCCACACAAGCCTAGGCTGGGATTTGATCCTTGGTCCCTGGGGCTGCAATGTGAGCACTTAACCTGCTGAGCCGTCCCAGCTTCCCCACCTAATTAATTTTTACCAACCAATGCCACTCCAATAAATTTAACAATTAAAAAATAAAAATAAAATAAATTAAGGCTAAAGAGATTACCTTTTGTATATGCAAAAAATATATACTCCGGGAAGCCGGGATGGCTCAGTGGGTTAAGCGCTCACTTTGCAGCGCCGGGGACCGAGGATCAAATCCCGGCCCCCGCCCGTGCAGACCCATGTGCTGAACTGGGGAGTGCCCCCAGTTCAGTTCTCTCTCTGTCTCTGTATCTCTCTCTGTCTCTTTCTCTGTCAAAAACATTAAAAAAATAAAAAAATAATAAAAATATATATATATATATACTGTATTTTTTATCTTTTACCTATAAAACTTATATTTACATTCTCCATTACTTATTAAAAATAAAGCTATTTCTAAATATACTAAAAAAAGTTCTTTTAAATTCCCCAGATATTGTTTGGCAGAATTTTAAAAATTAAAGCATACCAGTGTAAGAAAAATTAAGAATATAAATAGAAAATTAAAAAATTATTTTATAACTTACAGAAATATTATAGAATATTATGGTATCTTTAAGAAAACATAATTTAATACTATATTCTAAACATTTCAAAAGAGATTTGCTAAGAATTGCTTCAAAAATTTCTTTAAGAAATTAATTATTGAAAGTTAGCATAAGCATTTAAGTAAATATATTGTAGAAAATAATTAAAGGGTAAAAGGATATAGCAGCTGTTATGCAAGTAGCATAAAGCCAAATACAAATAGCATAGAAGGTTGCAGCTAACTTTATCTACCAGATTTCAGTAATGTATCCCATTTAATCCATTTAATAATGTAGGTACACTTTATTATGTTTTAAATTTATAATGTCAGTTCATAGGCCATCAATCTTTAGGCATATTTTCTGGACAAAAAAATTTAAAAAAAGATATTGTAGGAGAACAACATGATCTAACTACCCAAAAGAATAAAATCATTTTGTTATATTCCCAACCAATAATTATTTATTTACTACTTTACTTTCTTGCAATCATTGTGTGACTACTTAGAACAAATAATGAGTACATTTCCATGTATCAACACTGTCTTTATAATTATTTTTAAAAATTATATCATATTTCATTGAATAAATGTGTCATAATATTCTCATCCATTTTTCTTTATTTTGTTGCTTTTTATTTTTGGCAACAATAGAAGACAAATAATGTACATCATTCCTATTTTATTTATTATTTGTTAAAATGGTTTCCATGACTATTAATAACTACACTGTCAAAATGTATTATGAGTCTTGATCTATACTGCCCAACTAAACTAAAGTATGGTTTTGCCAATACACATGTATGAGAGTACCAATTTTGTTCCATGTATATTTTCACTTAATAAATTTAAGTTTTTTTCTAATTTGAAATACGATGTATTTTGTTATTTTAAAAATAGATTTGAAAACTAACAAAATTAAAAAAAAATTGTTTGTTAGTTATATGAACTACAGAAATTTGGGAGCTAGGAGTAGAATATAACAAATAACACAACCTAAAGTGTAGCGCTGACTTAGTGAAGGTGGCAGCAACCTAGATATTGGATCTGGTATCTCTTGTTAAGAAATGAGAAAGTTGTTCAAAATATTTCCTACTCTACTTGTTGAAGGCTGATCAAGTGCTAGCCAAGACAGTAGCCTTAGATTCATGTTAGACTAGAGTGAACTAGCCTTCAACAGAGTCGAAAGGTAATACAGCTTTGTTAACAAAGATACTGACTGTGTTCTACAGTTTAAGTTAACTGAGAATCCAGAAATTTGAAATCTTGTTGTATAAAAAAGTCAATTACATCTGTGCCCAAATTGAAGCTATTAGACACTGGTACCCTACCCTACAAACTTTGTAAAATTGCAGATAAAAACAAGAGTAAGGTGGTTATCTTACTACTCCTAGCTGTTACTTCTGATTTGGTGCGCTATGGAAGAAAGAAGAGAAGGCAGAAACTAAAATACCGTGGTCTGTGTCTAAATAATAGATTTAGCAATGGCATCTTCTATCTCAATCACTGCAGGCTCCTATAACAAAGCACTATAGACGAGGAGGATTATGAACAACAGAAATGTATTTCTCACAGTTCTGGAGGCTGGAAGTCCATGACCAGTGTGTCAACGTGGTCAAGTTCTGGTGAGAGCCCTTTTTCTCGTTGCAAACTGCCAAGTTCTCATTGTATAATATCTTTACAGGGCAAGAGCAGGGAAAGAAAGCAAGATCTCATGACACTTAAAAGAGCACTAATATACATAAGGGTTCTACCCTCATGACTTAATTTAATCCTAATTACTTCCCAAAAACCCCACTCTTAATATTGTCACAATGAAGAATATGGTTTCAACATATGAATTTTGGAGAGACACCAACATTTAATGCATAACATGTCCATCCCAAATGTTTGTGTTCCCCCAAACTTTTGTTCTTTTTACATACAGATCCATGCATTCCACCCCAACAACCCCCAAAGTCTTGACTCATTCCAACATCAACTCCAAAGTCTAAGTCCAAAGTCTCATCTAAATTTTATATACATCAGATATAGGTGACACTAGGGGTAGTGTTCATCCTGAGGCAAAATTCCTCTCTAGGTGAGGACCCGTGAAACCAAATAAATTATATTCTTCTAAAATCCAATGGTGGAACAGGCATAGAAGAGAGATTCTCACTCCAGAAAGGATAAACAGAAAAGAAGGGCGGGGTGACTGATCCCAAGCAAGTGCAAAACAGAGCCGAGCATACCACATTAGGCTGTGAGGCTCAAGAATAATCCTCTTTGGCTTTATGCACCTGCCCCAGTACTTATGCTCCCACAAGGCTTTGCCACATGGCCCAACACTCAAGGCATTGGGCTAAGGCTTTCTGGTCTTTTGAAAGCAAGGTGATGGTCTCCCCTTTTGACACCAAAGAAACAAAATTAATGATCTCTGAATAACCTTGACTTGAAGAGAGTGCAAGTGCAAAGCCAAATAACTCTACAATCCTACCATATAAAATCCAAGAAGTTCAATAATCTGCCTTCTTTCCTTCCTCTTGGGTTCAAAGTGGCAATTTCTTGTAGGGGTGAATTGATGGAGTTAGTGATTCACATATATACTTATCTCCTTTTCAAATAAGATGCTTGGCCTTTTGTCTTCTCTTTGGAATAGGACTTCTTAGTTTTTGCAATATGGATAAGCTGAGAATTTTCCAATTCTTCTAGCTCTACTCTCTTTTTGCTTAATAATCTCATCTTCCAGTCTTTACACTCTTCTTTTATTTTATTACAAGCTGTCTGTAGCTTGGATTAGAAATTTTCTCAGGTAAATATTCAATTTCATCACTTGCAAGTGCTACCTTCCATACAACACTAGACCACAAACACAATCAGCCAAGTCCTGTGCTACCTTATAACAAGAATCAACTTTCCTCGAGTTTTTAAATAGCATGCTCCTCATTTCCACCTGTGATCTCGTTAAAATTGCCTTTACTGGCCATATTTCTAACAACATTCTGTTTGGGATTACTTAGGAATTCCCTAAAATGGAGGCTTTCTCTGCAACATTCCTGTCTTTCCGAGCTCTCTCCAAAATTGCTTTGCAAGGTTGCCATGTAGTTTTTTTCTAGCATGAACCTCAAAACTGTTCCAGGCTCTATGCATTATCTAGTTCTAAAGCTGCCTCCATCTACTTAAGTATTTGTTACAGCAGCATCCTCACTTTTTGCTACAATTTCCGTGTCTTTCACAACTCTTCTAAAAGCACTAATTACATTCATGAGGACTCCAACCTCATGACCTTATCTAATCTTAATTACCTCCCAAAGACTCCACCTAATACCATCATCACATTGTGGGGTAGGGTTTCAACAAATTAATTTGAAACCAACACAAACATTCAGTTCATTATATCCTTACATGGAACTGGCCAGAATAAATTCTAAATCCTTTTGAACAATGTACACTATATTGTCTTGTCTTTGCCTACCTTACCAGTTTCATCCTTTGCTGCTGTCACTCCATTCCACACCATCCTACAGATGCTCACGATACCCTTTATTTTCCAATGTGTCTCACTTCAATGTAAGCCCATTTATTTTTAGAAGTAACTAACTGACTGTGACTGTCTCTGTATTTCTCTTTTTGCCCTGATTAACCTTCTAATTAGTTTGGCATTCATAGTAGTATCTCTTACACTGCCATAGAGAAATAAAATTGTGTGAGTTTTAATTGAAACAAATCACCAAAGAAATACACATTCTTCTAGTGATTCATAATAACAAAGGGAGCATCTTTGCTTAAGTAAAATGGTTTCATGATTTTTTTTTTTCTATTGAGGACCGAATATATATTTTTATTTTGGTAATTTATATTAAACCTTGGAAAGAATAAGGAAAAATTCTCTCTCTTTGTCTCTCTCTCTCTCTCTCTCTCTCCCTCTCCCACACACAAATACTATTTTGCATCCATTATCTATAAAGCACTTTAACTGAATATAAACCACATGCCCCATATTTCACTAAACTATTTAAAAATTACTTGAAGTAAAATCTGGTGCATAACTGGAATATTGCTCCTTTCCATACATTCATTTTTTTCCCCATTTTTTTCCATATTTTTATTATGTTTAGGTATTTTTTGAGACTCTGTGTGAGAACCTCAGAAAGGCTCCTTCCCTTGGTTTAGGCAGAAAATGTTCTTCTAAGCAAATAAGTGGCACAGAATAAAAAAACTCAGAATTACAACTTTTACCCCATTGCTGATATATATCTATTCTGTCTTTCAATGACATTGTCCCTGCTATAGAATAGCAGCCAAATGTGATCATAGTCACAAAGCAGCAGGCTTAAAAGCATCTGAAATGCTAAACAAATAATAAACAAAAATGTAAATGAAAACTGGGCACTCTGCCTACAAAACAGAATGTGTGTGCAAACAGCACATATTCACTCCAAATTTTAGATCCTTTGAAAGGCCATCCAACTGTGCTTCTCTCTATGCAAATGGCCAGAGAAATTAAGGGCATTTTCCATCAACATACAGTGGGACAATATAAGGTTCCAAGATCATAAACCTACTCTAGAAAAGCCTGAACAAAAAAGATGAAGTCAACCCCGTTTTATCCCTAATTTGACAGGTTGACATGTCGACATAGGAATAGCTACTACCATCACCCAACAGCAAGTCCCAGGAACCATGTCATAGTTGATCTCCATATGTTACAGTTCCTTTTGGTTCATCAAAGGCTGTTTTGTTTTGGTAGCATTATGAAAGACATCAAAGGCTAGACTTGGCATTAAAAAACATGTATCGCCTTTCAGATTATATGATTAGACAAAACACTTTTTCTAGCCCTATTTTTAAAATAGAGTTAACTATTTTACAAAATCCTAAGTGTGATACACTCTAAATACCAGGTATTATTGTTAGAGTTAGCAAGGAAAAGAAAGTGCATTGCAGACAAAATAATGCTCAATAAGGTTATAAATCCTAAATGTGGCGGAAGGACATAGTTAGGCCACAGCTAGGAAACAAGTAGCACACCTCTCTGGTCTAACAAACTTTGAAAATTGCATTAATGCTTTGCGTAACTATTAATTCAAAATAACTATCTCTTCTTTTGATTTTGATGGCTTCTCTAACTTATTTTTCACAGGCAGCTAATTCTTTGCTATACTTTCTATCTGAAAATTAGAAAAAAAAATGATATGCCTGATTTGAGGTCACATGAGTTTTCTTATAGTCTCTCCATTATAATCCATCATGTCAAAAATTCTCACATATAGTTTCCATGTACCTACTGAAAATTCTATAAAAGTTTACAAGAAGCTCACTGTTCTAGATTCATGTACTACTCGACTTTCAAAATGTTTTATTATTTACCCCCCACTCAAACAGTCTAAATTTATTTTCCATTACATTCTAGCCATGGTAATCCCCTCCATTTCTGGAGAACATTCTCAACCATACCCACTTCTCAAAGGCTCAGTCTCTTCCTCTTGCTGAAATGTCTTTCTTCTCTTCCTGACTCTTCATTCTTTACCTGCTCCCCAAGGGTGGGTGTTCTTGAAGTCTCTGCCAAGTTCTGCGGGCTATTTGCTCCTATGAGATCATTGAACCCTTTCAATTACAGCACACCACTTAACACAAATGGTCATACATATTTTATATTTTATTTTTCATTATTTCATATTATTTTATGTTTTATATTACATATTCTATAAAGATAGACTGATTAGAATGAAACTGGGCACAGAAAATTTTGATTTTGTCATACACTGTAGATGCTTTAAAATGCATCCTTACTGATGTATTATTAATTGATTGGGTGTGAATCTGAAAAGTGGTTCAGAGATGTGAGAATACAAAAATGCCACTCCTATTTAACATCAATGGAGATAATATCAATGGAGATAAAGAAACTTTAATCAATTTGTAGTCTTCAGCCACCACTGTAAAGGAAAGCATGCTTGTTACATAATGAAACATCTCCTTAGAGTTTCATGACAGAACATGGAATACGTTTCCTCTGAGGCTTTAGATATGACTTATACATATGAGTGATCTATAGAGGCCTGTCTAAAATCAGAAATGTGGCTTTCAGAAATCAAAACTAGGCATCTGTTTCAGTATAAATGACGTGCTATGTGCCTGGTGAGCAGTATTTAAATTTAAAATCTAGATTTTGCAAGAATTAAAAAGGAGTCACACCACACCTAGAAAGGGCGTGAACATAGAATGCAACACTCATGGAACGCTCTGTGTCTTGACAATATTTATGATCAGAAGTTGTTTCTGTGGTTATAACACTATTCCCCTAAAGATGTACGTTGTGATAAGTCACTGTATTTTTAAATGTTACTTGGTTACTGAAATATGAATCTCATATAAATCCAAATAATTATTTATGATTTATATTACATACATATTTAAAAATAAAGTAGTCACATTCATGCTTTTCGTGTTAATGAGACAGACACATTGCTTTAAAGTTTCATGTACTTTAGTCTTTGGGAAATAGATATGACTGTATCTATTCTCAGAGAAATTATCCCTTCTAAAGAGCTTGATTTAAGGGATTATGTTTACTAGTAATATTTGATTTTACTACTAACCCTATTAAGTAAAATAATACTGTACTTCGTAAAAATGAATCCATTCTGTGAGTATGCAGAATACTATTTATTGACAATATTTACCACCTCTTTTAAAAATAACCTTAGGCCTGGTTTGTATAGAGACATTTAGGGAGGAGATGAGAAATTGAGGTATCAGCCACTGGAAGTTACTTTCACACTATTCCTATTGACAGTTTGTGGTTGTACAGCTCTAATTTGATCTCTGTCAAAGGGCTGTGATATGTCAGATGAAAATGATTTATACATCTGAAATATCACATGCCTTTATGCCTTTAACCTTGTGGGATTCCTTGCTTTGATAAAATAATCTGAGCAGCCTCTTAAAGGAGTCCAACAGCTGCAACTACAGCACATGATAAGGGAAGATTTTAGAAGCTATAGACTGAGCGTTGGGAGAAGGAAAGGACAAGATGGAAGAATAGAGGGACTAGGAGCCCAGAGGGTACTTTCTCCCAACAACACCCCATTTCCTGGCAAGAAGCTCCAACGGGGAAGCCAGAAATTTAATCAAGTCCAGGAATAAATGAAACAGTCAGCAGGCTACTGGATTAAAGTTTCCTCAGTTATTGCCTCCTACAAAGAACTTTTGTTACCATTAGAGAAACAAAAGCACATTTATATCCATCAACTTACATTACTCAACCTTCCCTGCATTGTAACTATTGACTACATATTTACATATTAAATAGGATGTGTGCAGATATCACTAAGTGGATGCAAAGTTTAAGTAGCAGTAGTGGTGTGATATAAGGGAACACTAACTTGATCTAACCCACCTGTCCACGCCAAGAACCCCTAAGTAATTACCATTTTACAATCCCTGCACCTGGGTGCTGTATTAAATTTCAGGTGAACTTTTATATAAATTTCACTTTAATTTAATACCAAAGCCATGAAATGAAGCCATCCTGAATGTACTATGTGTACTTGGAAAAGTTAGATGCTTTGATAGGATCATTACAGTTATATATTATTAAAAGAAGTTTTGAGCTATTATATTTCCATGCTTATTCTCCTGCTAGTTATATAAAATTTTAATGTTCACATGATTTTCCCAAAGGAAACCTCAGTTTCTCTACATGGCATGACTATAGTCATGGCATCATTTTAAAATAATGATAGTTGTACCTGTGATTTATGCATTTGGGTGAGCCGTATGATATATGTGACATTAATTGAGCTGGATGAAATCCAGAAACAGTCAAATACCCATCTTTCCATCTCTGCACAAAAGTTTTGAATTCTGACCTGCCAAAAACATTATTTATTAGCACATTAGATGCTTCATGCTCTGAAATGCTCAGAAGTCTGTCAGCAGTTTCTGCTTAAACCTTTGAATGTTCCTTTCAACTTTCCTCCTTCTTTTTACCGTGTTTATCTGTGTGCCTCTCTTTCTGTTTCTTATACACACATACACAGAAACATATACAGCTTATTATACTTCAAGTCTTGGTTTGCAACAAACACATTTGCTTTTGTAAATTTGAATGTTCATTCCATTTGGGGATTTTTATCTTTTTTATTGTTCTGTTTTGCTTTGTTTTTTTTTAAGGTTGAATGAGTAAGCTTCCCATTAATGCTTTGTGTTTTCACAGGGCCTAATTTTCATCTCTCAATTTTTTTTAACTCTAAGGGTAGAAGAAATTATGATGTATTCATCCCCTATTATGAGAGAGCCTCTATCTTATATACTTTTATGTACCTATATAATCCCATAACTACTCCACATGATTAATACACTTTATTCCTATTTCTGTTCAAACATCACTCTGTCAGGAAAGCCTTCTGTTATCAACTTATCTAAATAGGAACTGCTCCTATCATTCCTTTAGTCTTTCCCTAAGTTATTTTTCATCTTAGCACTTATCACCTGACACACTATATAAATTTTGTTTAATTATTTTGTTTTACCCTGCTATAGCATAGCATCATGAGAGCAACCCTTTTTCTTGCTTTTAGTCTTATCTGTGTAAGTGACACATCACAGATACAAATAAATATCTGTAGAATGATTGACCTGAGGGTATGGAACAGACTGCTGTCATAAAGTCTGGCTCCACTCCTCAGAGAGAAAATATAACATAGCTGTTAAGCAGGTAGCATCAAAGCAGGCTGCTTGGGCTGGAATCCCAACTTTACCATTTGTTACCTCTGCGACCTTGGATAAGGTACCCAACTGCCATGGATTACAATTTCCTCATCTGAAAAATTGTGGTGATAATAACTGCCTCATAGGGCTGTGTGAGGATTGAGTTAATAAATACTGTATGCTTAGAAAAGTACCTGGCATTCCATGTTAAATGTTTCCATTAACGTTTCAGCTCACACATGAAGAAACTGAGGTTCAAGGAAGTCATATAATGCATTAAATGGGTAAATAAGGTTTCAAACAAAGCTTATTCTGATGCCACAGAGTATTTTCTTTTTTTCTTTCTTTCTTCCTTCCTTCCTTCCTTTCTCTTTCTTTCTTCCTTCCTTCCTTCCTTTTTTTCTTTCTTTCTTCCTTCCTTCCTTCCTTCCTTTCTTTCTTTCTTTCTTCCTTCCTTCCTTCCTTTTTTTCTTTCTTCCTTCCTTCCTTCCTTCCTTTCTTTCTTTTTCTTTCTTTCTTTCTTTCTTTCTTTCTTTCTTTCTTTCTTTCTTTCTTTCTTTCTTTCTTTCTTTCTTTCTTTCTTTCTTTCTTTTTTTTCTAGGTTTGTTTTGTTGTTTGAGAGAGATGGGGAAAGACAGAAAGAAAGAGAGAGAGGGAGAGAAGGGGGTAAGGCCCAGAGCAGTTTCCATGGTTATACATCATTAGTTGTGACATGGTTTCATTCCAAACAGGTTGTGGGGCCATATGATCCAGGAACTGAACCCAGGACCTCACACATGGGAGACAAGAACCTTTGCCACCATATTGGCTACCAGTTCAGCATACCAAGTTGCATGGTTTGGGGCTGGGTTTCGATTCCCAGACCTCACAGTTGCAAGGCAAGTGCTCAACCTGCCTTGCTATCCTGGCATCCCCTACAGAGTATTTCCTTAATAGATGATTTCTTTCTCCTAAGCTGGATTCTTCTCCTCTTCTTCCTTCTTCTTTCTAATTTTAATAACACTATTATTAAAAATAATAATGCATGTTGAGGTATTACATACATGTGAACATTGTAGGTTATAAATAAAATGCACTACATTCTTTAAAAAATCATCTAGGAAAAGATAAATAGGGTATAGAAACTACACATGAATATGTAAAATGAATAATAACTTAATCTCATTTTCCTCTAAAATCTTTGGATACCGAATTTTCTATCTACAGAGATAGCTTTGAGTTACTCATTGAAAAAACGCTTCACTGTGAAATGTTAGACTGTAACAGTATGACAGATATCGATCTTTTTATGTGTTAATAAGACCCCTTGCTAGTTGATTTTGTTCATTTTGTCTAACTTCCTTCATATAATGAAGAATTTTTTTTTATTCTTGTACACTTTGAAAATATATAGTAGCATCTACTTTTTAGTCTATCTTAACTGTCAGTTCTCTGATATCCTATAGTTATTTAAATACATTTTTTTTCCTCTTGTTCACAGAATACTTTCTTCATAAAGCAATTTGTTAGTCAAGTCCAATATAGAAAATATTGAAGTGGGGTCATTGATTGAAATAAGATTGGGTATTACAGAGTCTGGCTTATTCAGACCCTCCTCTCCTTCTCACACAAGTCCTCTAAAACAGGATGAATCCAGGGTGAGATTTTCACTTCAAAAGAGATAGTATGAAGACTATTTTTTCA
>PVKE010043920.1:0-13190 GCA_004027555.1 Craseonycteris thonglongyai | reverse complement strand
AAAATACTTAAAAAAATATTGATACATAGTGTACTTATCATCTTTTGCTGTATAACAACCAACCTCATGCTCTCAATGGCTTATAGCATAAACATACTTACCGGTATATATTTTATTGTTCAAGAATCTCTATATTTCCTGGTGCTCTACTGAGGTTGAGTCAAGGCTGCATGTTGGATTCAGATCAGTTCTACCTATTTGTTCATTCACCTTGAATCTGCAGCCACCTGATACATGTTCTCCTCAGGACAAATGGCAAAGCTCAAGAGTCCAAGCCAAGCACACAACTCAATTACAGCCTCTGCTCATGTTATGTCTCCTAATAGCCCTTTACCCAAAGCAGGTCAGGTGACCAAGACCGATATCAATGGAAAATATCCTTTACCTACCCTATGGAGGATACTTCAGAGGCACAGCAAGTTTTAAATTACTTGCCCAAGGTCACATAGAAGAAAATGTCAGTCCCAAGATTCACATCTAGCTCTATGTTATGCCTTTCTGATTTAGCTTAAAGGGGTTTCTATTAAAAAAAAAATCATAATGATTCATTCATATGCCTGTACTTATGTCACATCAAATAGTGAAATCTTCAAAGCAGAACCTTTATTTAGTTCTTAGAGCCCACTTCAAGCATAGTGTTTATAAAGGCAATCTCTACTGAAATACTAGTTTAATATATAAATTCAATGAAATAATAGTTTAACAAATAAATTTAATAAATCAAATTTAGTAACACACTGTAAACAGTCAAATGGTTGAGCAGAGTTATATTAGATGTCTTATCCTAAACATATAATACAAATGTTCTCTAAAAATAAAGCACTAAAAATGCCTATACATGATACTCTAGTTATAGTCATTTCCATGAGTCTATTTTAATCTGTTGTCAATAGGTAGTAGAAACACACAGAAGTGATTTTATAATCACAATTCTCTAAATTATTTTAATTCACTTGATCCTGAATCTCACCTCAATGGTGTTTGTGTACATCACTTTGCAAAAGAAACTGCTGCTAAAAGGAAGGGGAAGTTATTGGGTAAAATGAACCCTTAACAACTCCAAGCACCCTCACTGTGACTTTTGGTTTTCAGATTCTTGGTCCCAAGAATGACTCATTTGTTACTAGGATTACCTGTCTAACGCACAACTCTGAATGCAAGAAGAAAATGGAGAATGATTCTATTTTTCTCTATTTCTTTAAAGGTTTCATTAATATTATTTGGAACAGAAAGATATTATCTTGTTATTACAGTTTAAGACTAAAATATGCACATGAACACTATGGAAACATATAGAAACACATATAACCCCCTGTGCTTATCTAATAGTGCTAATATAAATAGAAGTTTTATGAGAAGACATATCAAAAGGGGAAATGAATAATAAATCTTTCATTAACCTCTCAAGACGTATTTGTCCTCATGTCAAAATTTGGAGGTTGAAGGGGTGCAGGTAATAGTCTTTGCCATGTCAAACTTAAATCACCAAATACCATCAAAACCATTCAGCCTTGAGAATATCAGCAATAGTTGCGGAGATTCAAAGACAGTCTGTCTTTATATATCATAAAATTATGGCTCTGGGTGCTGGCCCGGGTTTGAGTCCTAGCTTCACCATACTTTGTGCCTTTTTCAAAGATCACAGAGTTAGATTCTCTGAGTTGTAGTTTATATTTAAAATCGTCACTGAAGGTGTATTGTGAGGATTTAAAGATACCTAAAGCACCTAGTTGAATGTGTGGCAGCAAGTCAAGTGCCAGATAAATTGTGTTTTCTAAAATGGCCACAATAGAATTAAAATGAAAATTAAAGATTAATCAAATTGCACTTGTAGTTTCAGCATTAAAGTGAAGGTTGAAGTAGGACACAGAATCATGTCTGTTTGGGAATCTTTAGTGCTAATAAGCATATTAGTGATTCAGGACTCATCATTTAACACATCCCCATAAATAGATTTTTAATACCAAAGTGAATATTCTGGTTCATGTTGTGTAGCAGAAAATACTGGGCTTCAGAGTCAGAACTTCATCATTTAGTAGGTGTGTGCCTCAGACAAATTACTTAACTTTGCTAAGCCTTGATATCTTAATGGGTAATTATCATACATTTATTGAAAAACTCTGTGTTCTAGGCACTGTATTAAACCTGTCAACACACTAATTCATGCAGCTGTTTATTGAGCATATACAAAATGGGAACCATTGTGTGGAAGCCATGCATATAGAGAAGTGGATGAATGATGTTGGCACCATCCAACTTTCATCCAAGTAGGGAAGACATAATTACCCCCTTGGTGGTGGCTTTCTCACTTTTAAATTACATGTTGGTAGTAAATAGGTAGAAAAGGTGCTGGGAGAGACAAATTAAAATGAATAGGCACTTAGGGTTAAGAGAGGAATCTTCTCAGGAAGTCTTTGTTTAAGTTGACTTTGATAAATGAGATGCAACTAAGTAAAGAACATACTTGATACTTGATACTTGGACATACTTGATAGCGTATTTGAAGGCTGTAAGAAAGTTCTAATACTCCTTAAAGTGAACCTTACAATGTGAGTGATATTAAACATAAAAAAAAATTCTAATGCTTGTGATTCCATATAAAACTGTTGGTAGAATCCAAACTCTATTTCTTAATACCTTGAATTTTTCATTAACCTTTCTGAAACTTTGATTCCTCGTTTTGATTCTCAGTAAATATTTCTTCTTTCATTGTCCAATCTGGCCATGTTGAAATATTACTAGAACATGATAATTTGTAAGTAAAAGAGGTAATGAAAACTAAGTCACTGAAAATCATTCTATCTACTTAGTGCACACAATTATCCAGAAATATTAGATATTTGTATAATTTTAAATTTTGCTCATGTTTACCATAATAGAAAAAAAAAGTAGGCTAATAGTCTACTATGGATGAGATGAACTAGTGTACATGAATCTTTAAAAAAATTTAAAAAGTATATTTGGCATATAATATTATATTAATATTGGTTTTAGATATACAATATAGTGATTCAACATTTATATACATTATGATGTGAGCACATGAAAATTATTTATTTTTCCAGGCACGTAGGATGACTGTATTTCCAAGCCTCCTTCGCAATTAGATTGGGATCATGTGATTAGATTCTGACTAATGAAATGGGGGTAGAAGTACTGCATTCCTTGCAGGGGTCTCCAAACTACAGCCCACGGGCTGCATCCGGCCTGCGAGGCCCTCTCATCCGGCCCGTGGAGACCTTTTTATCCGAATAAAATAATATTAAATAAATAATTAAAAACAAGATCTATGTTTTGATTCTTTTTTATTTGGACCTCGAGTGTGTAGTCGGCCCCCCAAACTGCTGTTTGATAGTTAATGCGGCCCGCGGGCTGAAAAGTTTGGAGACCCCTGCTTGGAGTTGGGGCTTGGCTGTAAGCTCATCCATATGATCATTCATGATATTTCTTTTCATTCTATGGCAAATGTGGAAACCATGAGTAGTGGATGGTGCATAAGGAAGAGCCTGGGTCCCCAAGTCACCTGGGTCCCCATTGAAGAAAAGCCACCAGGAGAGCCATTCCCTGTTATATGGCCAATAAATGATCTTGAACCACCAAATCGACTTGGGGACTGTTAATTATAACAGCTAACATCCCATATCCCGTCTTGTTCACTAATCCCTATACATGTCAGGGGTCATTATGGCAAAAAAGACTTTGACAAAATATTTGAGTTTTAAAGAAATCATCAACTCTTTTTTTTTAAAGATTTATTTTATTGTTTTTGACAGAGACAGACAAAGAGAAGGGGGAGAGCCCAGAGCAATCTCCATAGTTGTACATCATCTCAACATGGTTTGTTTCACACAGGTGGACTGGGGCTGCACAGGGAGGGAACCGGGCCTGGACCCTCCCATATAGGAGGCACGATCCCACAAGCTGGGGGCCTTACTGTGGGCCTCCTTATGGGAAACTCAGCCTGGCAAGAACCAAACTGGGGGCCTCCCACATGGGAAGCACACCCCAGTTCAGCCTATGGGTCTGCATGGGCTGGAACTGGGATTCGATCTTTGGTCTCCAGGCTGCAAAGCGAGCATGTAACTTGCTGAGCCATCCTGGCTTTCCCCATCAACTCTTTTTTAAAATCTATTTTTTTTTTTGAGGGAACATTACAATCCATCTTTTTTCTTAATTAAAAATCCATTTTTGAGATCATCTTAAAATGAATCAGATGGGATGAGGTTTGAAAGACAAAAGCATGCATAATCTATTAGGTAGGGATTTAACCAGGAAATGGTGATTAAAACCCAAAGATATTTCCCTCGTTATTCTTTGTAAAAGGGAAATAGCTAATGCCCTCATAAGATCTGAACAAAAGAAGCTCTTATTGAAGGCAAAGCAAGTTCCACGACATTATATGCATTTTGTACAAAAGAATTAAAACACACATACACAGGGAGACACACACACACACACACACACACACACACACACAAACACATACAAACCTTCTAATGTGTATGACATTTCCATTGTCCTTAGAGCCAGTCCTCTTCTGGGAATGTATAATTATTAAAAAGCCCTGGTTCAGAGGAAATACTTATCTTCTGTGCAAGCTGAGCACTCGTACTGACAACCGTTGGTGCAGGTTAACATGGTGGACAACTATCCATGCAAAATGTGTGGACAAAGCAAAGGATGTGGGATCAGAACTCAGCTTTGCTTATTGCTGTCTGTATCACTTAGGCAAGGAAGACATCTGCTCCCCCATGTGCAAAGAGGACATAATAATGTTTTCCTCCAGGGTCGTTTTGAGCACTAAATAACCAGTCTGACATCTCTCTGCTTTTTTAATTCTTACACACTAGCTACTGTGCTTTGAGAGGGAATTACACAATTTTGCAGATTTACTTTCTTTATCCTCAGATGTACCCTAAGGGATCTTCAACAATCCTTCATATATCTCTGCTCAGCTACCTCCCATATGTTCCAAAGCATCTATTCCAAGCTTTCGTCACTCCATTCTGACTTGCTTTTTTTGGTGCTCTCAGCCAATGTGCTGGCTTCTTTCTTCTCAGAAATAGAGGCTGTACAGTATGAACCTGCCTACTGCCATGACATGGATATTTTTATTTCTGCAGCCTCGCTCCCTGCACTCAGAAGAAAAACCCTCTCTTCTGGACAGAGGCTAATCCTCCTTCCTGTGCTCTTAAATTCATCCTTTGTATCTGTTATGTGAGCCTGTTTGATGAATGATTCATCCTCTCCTGCCATTTTCACTTTCTTGCTCACCTACCTTTCTTCCACCATCTTTCAATATACTGAAGTCCATTTCTCCTCTTCTGAGGGAGAAAATAAGGTCAGAGAGGATAGTTTTCCTCTTTTAAAGAATTCCAATCTCCTTTCTGCCATTAGCAAGCCCCTGCTACAAACAGTATTCTCAACTTCATTGCCTATTTTTCTTTCAAATCTACTGTACTATGTTATCTCCCTCAGCCACCCCACTGCTCTGAAAAATGATCTTCTGTTTGCCAATTTCAAGAGGCTCAATTCAGTTCTCTTTTATACAACTTCTCTGCACCCCTGGAAACTGAGAAAATCCCTTCTTCAAACAACCACTTCCTTTGGCACCTCTGATATGAGGTTTCCTTGTTTTCTCTCCCACCTCTCTGGTTTTTAAAAAAATTTAAAGTAGTTTATGGGATACTCTCCTGCCAGCATTTAAAATGTCAGCATCTGTTCATACTCTGTTACTGGTCTTCTCTTAATCTCTGCACTCTCCTTTTTAACCATTTTCTATGTCAACCATTTCTCTTGCCCTCACTACAATCTACATGCAAATATTTCATAAACCCATGTCTCCAACTGAATTTCCTAAAGCCCATGCCCAATCACGTACTCAACATCGACACCAGGATGTCCAGTGACCACTTCCAACTTCACAAGTTCAAACCTCAATCTTCACTTCTCTTCCTTGAAAAGCTACTTCTTTTTCAACCCATGTTCACATTGTGACTTTGACACTTTTGAGTTTTGTGCTTTATTTAAATTTACCTAAGATTTCTAATTTGTAGCCTCTTTGTCTATAAAATGAGGATGATGCTAAACAGTCAATAGAATTATTGTGAGAATGATATAAAAATGTTTCTTGCATATTGCTCACATTCTGTGTGCCAACCACAGTTCTGATGCTTTACATGAATTGTCGTTTATAAAAGGAATGTGGAGTATGGAAGTAGTTCTTGCTAGTGCAACCAGGAGTCTGGGATTTGATTCACTTCCTTGTTAATTCTGTTCTCACTGAAGCTTAGAGCAGTGTCTATGCCAAACACTTGCTTTCCTGAGAAAGAAAAGCTGTTTTTTTATGTCCATATTTTTGGAGTGTTGGGGGACAGTTTCATACTCCATCTACCCCAAGCAAATCCATGAACCTATGTGGGAATCCAGCATGTTGTCCGTAATCTACAGTTGAGAAACTTGGATTCTTAATTTTTGTCACTAACATTTAAATTATTACCCAAAATTCAACAATGTGTATAGTAACTGCTCTTCAGTTCTCTAACCACAGCCCTTCCACCTGATGGAAACAAAGAGGAATGTGATTCTGCTTTGGAATTCTGATGTTAAACATTTCCAATTTACTTTGGTCTTAGAATTGGACCTTTATGGTCACAGGAAAGACTTACTTGCAGACCAAACCCAATCAGTAGTATTTGCCTTTCAATATGAATTCTCCTACCAGCAGCTTGCAAGTTTATTTTGTATGATTTATGAAATAACTTGGATTTCTTAATATTTTGCAGGATCTCATCATTTATACTTAATGAGCTCAGTAGCAGTGGGCTCAATGAGCTCATAATTCAATGGCACTTAACCTCTTTATTTTTATGTTCATTTGTTTGTTTAATTTTGTGATATGTGCCAACTTGCTGGCAAAATATTCTCAGAAAAATTCATAAATGCAACCAACAAATGCATTTAAAATATCAAATGTTATTTGGAGGCATAAAAGGCCAGCTGAAGCCATCTGTCAACCCTGTATGGATCTACAGACCCCAGGTTACAATTCTGTATTAAAGGATCTTCGAGGACCTAGGCATCCAAGCTTCCCCAAACATAGGAAGCAACCAGCACCATTCACTACATATCCATTTTGTAATAAAAAAGTCCTTTAATTTTATTTTCTCAGTATAACTTGCTTCATCAAATATTCTGAAAGTCTAACAGTTATTTAGAAGTTTCTGTTTAGAGTTAAAGGATTTTTTTCCAGGAGTCAATGAATAAAGCACTTATCTTTTAGGTCTCTTAGGGGAGATTGGATCTGTATCCTTTTTAGAGAAAATTTTTGGACTTGAAGAATTAATACCAACCAGAAAGAAACAACACAATAATAGAACACACACATGCAGTACTATAATAATCTATATATTGTAGAAAAATACCACTTTTATTTGTTTCATAAACTGATAGTTTCCAGAGCACGTTTTTGTTTTGTCTAAATAGTAATAGCATATATGATGTGTTTCATATAGTTGGCTTTCTGGTCATAATTTAGCTTCAAAATCTTGATGAGATGTGATCATTAAAGTATCTGGTGTTTTTTAAGGAACAGATTACTTTTTACAAACTGCTGTTGGTGGTATAACACAAATCTAATGAATCATTAAAAAAATAATTTGAAAATGATACATATAACACATACTTTTCTTTAATGAATGCTGTACTCCTTATTTTCTCCTTTGCATTTTCTTTAACAATTTGTAATTTAATCACTAATAATATTGGGCTAGGCTTCCGAGGAAAGGTGCTTTTGAGACTTGGTTTCATATAGAAGATCATGATGTGAAAAGATGAACTTCCAGGCAGAAGTGGAGAGGACAGGCAAAGTCATATGGATATGTGACACCATCTTATTTTATAGCACAGTCTTTGAATCCAACCATAATTACTTTATTAAAAAAAATTGGGGGGAAGCCGGGATGGCTCAATGGGTTAAGCGCTCACTTCATAGTCCCAGGGACTGAGGATCGAATCCCAGCCCCAGCCCGTGCGGACCCATATGCTGAACTGGGGAGTGCCCCCAGTTCAGTTCTCACTGGGGTGAGACCCTGGCCCAGTTCCTGCCCTGTGCAGCCCCCGTGCCCACCTGTGGAATGAAACTATGTGGAAAAACCAATGATGTGCAACTATGGAGACTGTTCTGGGCCCTCCCTCTTCTCTCTATCTCTGTCTCTGTATCTCTTTCTCTGTCAAAAACAACAAAAATAAATCTTTTAAAAAAATAGGGATTGCAGCATTATTTTAAAAAGTTGGAAAGCAGCATTGTGAGTATATTTCTTGGTGTGTCTTATATGTTGATTTCACTGTTGGTTTTGGTCATAGAATTATCATATCCAAACAAGAAAGCCCAAGCATTGCATCAGTCATCTTTTTTATCTTCACTTTTTTTTTAATATTATTATATTTTATTGTTAAATTTTATCTTCACTTTTAATACACAACCACTAACAAATTTATTTTATCTTATAGAATGATGCTGCTATCCAACATTTAGTAAGTCCTTAGTATGTGCATACATGATGTTTGATTGCATATAGTTCAATAAGCTTTTTCAATTACTCTCGATAGTAGAGTAAAACTCAGAAACATGATATGAAAAGCCCAAGACCAAAAGCTAGTGGCAGAGCCATGGTTTGAATCCAGCCCTTTTGGCTTCAGATCAGATATTCTTATTCACTGTATCAATGTTTGTGATGTATCAACAGCTTTGAATGCAAAATACGGTAACTCTATAACCCTCCTACTTTGGACTTAAATTATCTTCTTTTTTCTTTATCTTATTATATTTATTCTCCTCTCCCCCTAGTCTCACCCTCCATACCACTAGAGACTCATTTCTTGAGAATGAAGATATATGTTCCAAAATACAGTGGGATAAATATTTGTTTCTTCGTTTTCACATGGGGTCACTAACCTATATTTTCCTTTTCCACAGGACTTTTCCTGAAAATTTGACGCTTATACAAAGGAGAAATTCTTCTATTTGGTTAGTGAATATTTGCTCCTCTACTTGTCTCTGTTCAGGTATTTAGAGTGGTCTTATATATGGAAACCCTCTTTTCTATTGCAGTTTGGTACCAATTGAGTTATAAGATTAAGAGTAAGATGGATAGGGATGAAAATTTCATCTTTACTATTAATACAAGCTGATATTAGAGAATATAGCTACCATCTCTAGGAAGAATTCCTTTCAAATAGTGAAACTTAAAATTAGTCTGACTTATCACCCAGTCCCAGATGACGCTGGTCTGGAAGGAACCCCATAAGGGGAGAGCAGACTACTGCAGGCAGCCTGAGCCCCAAAGGAAGAAAAGAAACAGCAAAGGGAGAAATTATACGCATATGATTTATCTCCCTAAACTCCCCAATGGAGTGCATTGTCCTTATTCACTAGAGAAAGACCCAGGTAGAGGTAGGAGGTGAGAAGCCAGAGAGAGGTTTCCCAGCTCACAGAACAAGGTTTATGGAAGTGGGAGAACCACCTCTCCACAGGGGTTCAAACACTCACATTTTGTTATAATAAGATAAAGATTAAATTGTGAGATGAGTCAAATAATAGATGTGGCTATCACCAATAAGAAGGCAATAGAAAATTAGAGTGAACGCAAGTGCCATAGAAAATGGTTATTTTTTTAAGTGGAAAATGAAGGACTTTCCTTCAATCCAGAGTCCTTTCCCTTCAGATAGATAAAAGTGGTTAGTAAATATGCTATTTATTTTTTATTTTTTTTTACTATTCACTCATAGTTTTTATAAGTGTTTTCTGAAATTGTATAATCTGCCCAAAGCATCTTAGGTCAGGAAGACATTGGAAATAATTCATTGGATGCTTTGTTTAAATATTTGACAGATTACTTGATAGTATAATATTTTCTGATAGTATTATTTGTGATTTGTCCTAAACTCCTTAACAGAGCACACACTTTGAGAGGAAAGCACATTATAAAAAATGGATCTGTTTCTTTTGTCAATTGCTTACGATCCCCAAAAAGAGCTGTTGAAAATGGAAGCATAAGAGAATAGGCCTCTTCTTTTGTTGCAGGAGAAAGTGAAAAAGTTAAGAGGAGAATACTAGCTAAAAGATGAGATTTGGAAGCCAGTATGATCTGATCTGATTTTCAATCAATCTTGAATCTGAGAATTTAAACACCTTCATCTGACATCAAATAGGAGTGCCCATTGGTCCTTCAGTCAGTGTTACTGAGCTTGGGATGTGTTGCAATAAAAGATTTTTCTGCTTTATTTTACTCTTCTTTTTTCTTCCTCTACAGCATCCCTAAGTTCTCTCACCTGCTTTTAGTTCAAGCCAATAGCTTGATGAGATAGGTTTGTATAGTGAGAAGAGCATAGGGATAGGATGTTTTTTGTGTATTAATAGCAACATTATTTGCTCCTACAATTATGAAAACAAAAATCTGTGAGCTTCATTCAGATTCTTGTGTAAACCAATGATACTATCTTGCCGCTTTGCTGTGAGGAATTTCTAATCTATAATATGGATATTCCGTGAGGGCTGTCACATGCCTCTTGTCAACCAGTGTGTCCTAAACAAATAGCATCATGCGTGGCACATAATAAAAGCTCAGTTATTTTTAAAATTGAATTATATTGAATTGAACTGTGAGGATTAAATTTAAAAAATATATAGAACCTGGGTCATATAATAGTGTCCTAAGTGTTACAAGGAAATGGAATGAGTTGTTTAAAGGAATAGAGAAGTGTGTAATTCCTCTATTGTTGTGTTCACAAATCTGAGCAGATAATCAGCAAAACTCATCCCTTGCCTTAGTTTAAGGAGTTTCAGGCATAGCCAGCAGTGCTTAGGGATTGTAGGAGTTTACCTCACACACCAGATGCTTGCTTCTTCTTCTTTTTTTTTTTTTTTGTTCCAAAAGATATGCAATAATAATAACCTCTTCCATTTATGAAATTCTTTTTAATTAAAGATTTTTTTCCACAAAGAAACCTTGCTGCATAGAGAGCTCATGTTTTCTTTCTATTGAGTAAGCCATGGACATATATTATGGTAGATAGAGTCTCAGAATTTGGAGCTCTTGGAGGTGAAGTTTAAATCTAAGTAGTCTAATCTCCTGTGTGACTTTGGGGAAATTACTTAACCTCTCTGAGCCTCATTATCCCCATTTGATAGGATGCAAATAAATCAGGATACAAATTATACTTACCCCATATCATTGTGAAGATGAGATGAGACAACACATGTACAACACTCCTTGCAGTGGTAAAGAGAAAGCAAACGTTTGGGGTGTTATTTTCATAAGTAAATATCTATTGTGCTTAGGCACATCGTACTAGGCAGAGAATATTACTTGTTACCAAAATTGGAAGTTGAAGCTAAGTAAAAATAATTTGTTCTAGGTCACAAGACTAGTTAGTGTACAACAAATATTTATATTCGAGATCTTTTGGTTCCAACTTTCATTAGCACAATTTTTAAGATAAATACAATGCATGTATTTTGCCCAATAGTACAGCAGTTTGGTATCGTAATTATGGATTATGCTAATAGTGATCAACGCAAATCAGACTTTCCCTACTTATCTGCCCCTTTGTTTAAATTTTGGAGAGTTTACAGTTGTGTGCCTTGTTGCAGGGTTAATGATGACACAGGTCAGGTGGGAGAACCTCACAAAGCCTCCCCTCTTTATGGGGTTCATGTGAATGGAAATGGGGTCAAATAGGACCAAATAGCAATTCTGCTTGTCCACAGCATAGCTTTATTCAGCACACCAAGACTGTAAGGTAGAAATTAGCACCTCTATTTTATAGATGAGTAAACTAAGCCATAGTGTATGTGTGACTTACTTGCTTAAGACCATGAAACTATTAATAATAAGCACAGAGGAGTAAGCAATGCTGGATAGAGTCAATGTAATTGCTCTTTAGCTGTATATTATGTTTCTAGTCTAATTTTGTATGAATATAATTTTGTAGACATATAGAATTACATGGTTAGTTAAGCTGAGATGTGGATGTGTCAGAGCAGTGCTACCTGGTAAATTTTTAGTTTACTTGAAGAATATCTGGCAAATGTTTGAATGGTTTGGGGTATGAGGTCTCAACTGTGAAATGTGTGGTAGAATGAACATCATAAGACTGGATAAGTTCCAGATGACATTCTAGTGCAGTTTCTATAATTAGCCAAGTATCAGAGTGCTTTGACTTAAATGAGTGATTACTTGTAATTCTCAACCATCACTTTGTAACTACCATATTATACCAATAGTGAATCGATGTAGTTTTTAGGCCTCAACTACATTAACTAAGACATTTCTGGTGCCTGGTCACATCCATTATACTGTTTCTTTTAGGAAGATTTGTTTTTGAGCTAATAATTGCAATATTTTTACTGTGTTAGTTTTAGATAGGATCTTTTCTTTAATATCCAGGATACCAATTATTAACAAAACTTTACATGTTGCATGTTCTGATCTTGGCTTCAATAACCTCACAGTATGCTTGAACACTAATAACCAAAGAAGACATACATCTGTAACCAACTATAAAGCCTGAGCTTAATCCCACTGGTGGGCTGGCTGGAAAACAAGATAGACACAGCCTCTTTACCTCTATATTTTGTTTTCTCAGTTGTATGAATGGAGAGAATGTCAGATCTGTGTCAGATGGCTTCCCTCTTAAATGCTGTCATAAGAGTTCCTTATATTTCAGTTCAATCCTTTCTCTAGATCACACAGAGTAAAAGAATGTAAAGATGAGATTAGTAAATTGATGTGGAAAGTGCTCAGAAACCACAAGGTCAAGTTTACCTTAGAAACCCTTTGTTTTTTTGGTCTTTCAGGTAGGATACAGTTTTGAAGTTCAAGGGCAGAGTCCCTGGGTTAAAAGGTGACTATTTTCAGAGTTACAAACAACACTCTTTTCCATTTTTTATTTTAATGGCTCTTCAAAGCTCTAAGGCCCAGAAAAGAAAAGAGCACTTTTCTCTTCCTCCTCACATCTTATTTCGTTTTTCTGTTTCTTTGTTACCTTGGAGGTGGAGCTTCGGCGGAGGTTAGGGCTGTCACCTCTTTGCAAGCCCCATGAAAGAGGACAGGCTCTGTGCTCTGGGAGCCGCTGGGCTGGAGTGAGGGCAGGCCAGCCAGCGCAGGACAGAAAACACCTGTGTCACT
>PVKE010043919.1:0-13193 GCA_004027555.1 Craseonycteris thonglongyai | reverse complement strand
CAGCATGTCCCCTGCCAGAGCAGTGTCAGAAGAGGCCTGCTAAAGCAAAAGATTTAACTGAAGATTTATACAGAATTTCAAGACAAAATAACAAAAATGCTCAGGTTTCGATGAAAAAGTCTCTCATTATACCAAAACCCAGGAAAATCTCAATTTGAATGAGCAAAAGTAATCAACATACAGCAACACTATGCTAACACAGATGTTGGAATTATCAGAACTGAATTTTAAGCAGGCCTCGTAAACATGTTTCAGTGAGCAATTATGAACATGTTTGAAACAAATGGAGAAATAGAAAGTCCCAGCAAAGGAATAGAAGATATGTAGAAGAACCCAATAAAAATTTTGTAACTGCAAAGTGAATACAATAACCAAAATAAAAACTCAACAGATGAGCTCAACAGCAGAATGAACAGGACAAAGAAAAGAACCAATGAATTTGAAGATAAGGCAATAGAAATTACCCAATTCGAAGAATAGAGAGGAAAAAACCAACAACAACAAGAAAAAATGAACAAAACCTTAAGTACATGAAGGACTCTAACAAAAGACCTAACCTTTCTGTAATCAGACACAAGGATGCCAACAATAGATAGGGAGAAAAAAAGTATTCAAAGAGAGATCCAAGAAGATGGAGTAGATAAACACTGTGCCTGCTTTGTTCTGTGACCACATTAAAATTGCAACTCAATTATAGAACAACCAACCTGGAGAACCATCTGAAGTCTAGATGAACAGAAGTTTTATAACTAAGGATATAAAGAAGAAGCCGCGATGAGATTAGTAGGATGGAGGGAGATGCAAAAAGACCTAATCCTAAACCTCTGTATGAGGATTGAGAATCAGGAGGAATATCTCAGCTATGGAGATTCACCCAGAGGAGTGAGGGACCTCAGTCCCATGCCAGGCTCCCCAGCGCAGAGCACCAGTGCTGGAAAGAGGAGTTCCTACAACGTCTGATGGTGAAAACAGTGGGGACTCTGACCATCCAGTTGGGATGGAAGGCTCTGGGAAACCCAGACATCCTCTTAAAGGGCCTCACACAAACTCACTCAAAGGCACTCATCCTGAGCGCTGGCAGAGGGATGGTGACTGAGGGGCATTGGAGACATAAGGGGGGAAGGGGTGCTGAGGTGTGTGACTTCAGGGCAAAGATTGGAGGACAGTCACCACTTTTCCTGAGTGGGCTACTCTTCCTGGGTGCCATCTTTTCTGTATTGTACCCCTTGCCATGGCCAAAGCTGAATCTGATCAGTCTGTTGCGCTCACTCCACCCAGCTGACTGGATGGAACAATGGAAAGACTTAAAATGTGGGTAAATTTAATAGACTGTCTTCTCTTGAGTTTTCTCATTGCATTTGATGAATGAAGCAAAAGTATAACATCGTTTGATGTGGCTTTCACCGTATGTAAAGAAAATATTCAAGACAATTACATTGTAAATGGGAGAAGTTAAAGGAACTTAAAGGGAAGTCATAACACTTTATTCAAACTGATAAAATGTTGACATCAGTCAACATAACTGTGACAAGTTATATGTATATAACATAACATAATGCTTACAGCCACCACAATAAACAATCTGTACAAAGAGATATATCAAAAAGACTCTTCAGTTGAATCAAAATGAAATTCTAAAATAGATTCAAGTAACCCACTGGATGGCAGAGAAAGAAAATAGAGATATAGCTGCAAGACTTACTGGGGGGAACACTTAATAAATTATATAAATGCTTAGTCACTGCATTGTACACCTGAAACTAATACAAAATAATATTGAATGTCAACTCTAATTTTAAACTATATATGTAGTCACAGGATGTATAGGAATATAGTGAATGGTATTATAATAGCTATGTACTTGTCAGATGGGTAATAGACTTGTTGGGGTTATCACTTTGTAAAATGTGTAAATGTCTAATCATTATTTTTTAATACACCTGAAACTAATGATAAAAAAATTCTAAAAAAATAAGTAAACAAAAATAGAGAAATGAAAAGTAGACCAAATAAAACAAAACAAAACAAAAACCCCAAGAAGACAAAAAATAAAACGACAAACTTAAGCTGTAGCATATCAATAATTACATTAAATGTAAATGGCCCATGATTGCATTTGTAGAATGTTCTTGATGAAAGTGAAGCAGAACAGATAGAGTGGATGTCAGGGTTTTGGGAAGCTGAGGGAAATGAGTAGATGTGACACTACGGGGCAGCTCCAAGAAGACTTCTGTGGTAAAGAAGCAGTTATGTATCTTGGTCACAGTGGAGGTCACATGAATCCACACATATGACAAATTGATATAGATCTATACACACACATTCTACCAGTCATTTTTCTTGTTTGATGTTGTAAGATATTTAGGTAAGATGTAATCAGTAGGGGGAAATGGGTTAAGAGTATATGGGACCACTCTGTATTATCTTTGCAACTGTTAAGCTATAATTATTTGAAAAAAAAAAAAAGTTTTCTTTTTGTTTTGTTTTGTTTTGTTTTAAGTAAATGCAGAAAGCAGCAAGTGAGGAAGCCTGTTTAGGATCCTGGCTCCAAATTCAAAGACCAGTCAGGATTGGAAGTGAAATTTTGAACACTTGTTATTTCTTCTAAATTTTTCTCTCAGTTTATTTTTCTTTATTTTTTCTTTATTTTATTTTATTTTTTTGAGAGAAGAAAGAAAGAAAGAGAGAGAGAGAGAGAGAGAGAGAGAGAGAGAGAGAGAGAGAGAGAGAGAAGGGGGAGAGCCCAGAGCAGTCTCCACAGTTGTACATCATTAGTTGTGACATTAGTTGTGACATGGTTTCATTCCACACAGGTGGATGTGGGGCTGCGCAGAGTGGGAACAGAACTGGGGGCCTCTCGCATAGGAGGCGAGAACCTTCGCCACTGACTCATCCCAGCCATTCTCAGTTGCACCACAGGTCAGCATACAGTGATGCCTTGGAATTCGAATTTAATCTGTCCCAGAATCCTGTTTGAGTTCCAAACCATTTGAGCTCCAAGATGAGTGGGCATTCAGATAAAGCTACGGGCCATACAGTTGACATGTCTCATGGGAACATTATGTTGATGTTCGAATTCCAAAGCAGCATTCAGATTCTGAGGCAAAATTTGCTTGATTTTTTGGGTTCGGATTCCAAGTTGTTCGAGTTTGGGGGCATTCGGATTCCAAGGCATCACCGTATTGGGCTGCACTGGCCAGGGTTGGAAATCGAACCCCAGACCTCACGACTTTGAGGTGAGCGCTCAACCACTGAGCTATCCCAGCATCCTCTCGGTTTACTTTTTAAAACTTGGAGAAGAGCCTCTGTTGACTGTTCACCTTTTGAGATTACTTGTAGTAAAAATCAAAAATTTGTCAGAGGCCAGCAGGCTGCCTGCCTCCAACTTCCGCGGGTTTGAGCCTCCAAACATCCTCATGAACAAAGATATCACCAGCAGCCAAGTGTATCATTGTACAGTATTCAGTGCTGAGGTGGGGAAGAGGGTGAAAAAGGAGATTAAGAGAGTGACACCTTTTTTCCCACAAGAAATGCTCCCTTTTCTTGTGACTGAGCATGTTCTCATGCTCTGCCAACAACAATATTCAGTTTTGAGATCCAGTTTTGGATGGTAAAATCTTTAGCGCTTCAGCTGTTTTTCTCTTCACAAGAACATGGAAATTCGATTACCTTCTGAGAGTGAAACAAGAACAGGCTCAATACTGTGGCTAACACTGTCTGAGAACATCCATGTGTAATCATATAATCTTGTGTGGTAATGGGGCATGCCTAGATGGCAATCATATCAAATTAATTATACAGTTTTGTTTTTTTTGCCTGAAGAAAGAGTGCTGATGAAATAAAAAAGAAATAAAAGAACAATAAAAAGAAAGCCCGAGTGGACTGAACTTGTCAGTGTTTGCCCAGAATAATGCAAGAGGTAGAACACTGGCTCTCACTCAATCCAGCCCTACCCCATGCCCTGAACCCTCTATCTGTAATACATGAACTATCTTCTTCCTTTTTAGTGTTGGGAAATGACTCTCTTGTTCTTATGTGTCTTTCCTCTGATAAACTGTCAATACCTCTAGAAGAGGCCTCAAGCTGGTTCCATTCATTCCTACCCAAGTACAGGTGAAGTAGGCTGCTTTGCTTTTTTTTCTTTTTAGGGTAAGTGCTAGGTTTCTATAACAGAAATAAGGCCCAAAATCACAGTGGCTGAAATAAATGAGAAGGTATTAGGTCAGCAGTGAGTGGAACATTCAGAGGAGATGCTCTGCACTGTGCTGTCATTAAGGACCCAGGTTTCTTCCTTCTTGTTGCTCACTCATCCTTGGGTATTATTCTAGTCAAAGGGCTGGATCTTGCTCTAGCCTGTGAAAAGGGAAAGAGAATGAAGGAGTACATGCCCAGTGCTCCAAGTTCATATGAAAACCCAAATGGTATGACTTCTGCTCACATGCTAAACACATGGATGTATCTAGCTATAAGGGAATCTATAAAATACGCTCTCTGGCTCTCTAGATGGGGTAAACATATGTGCAACTTAAACCGGGGGCAGATATGTGTGTTGTGTGTGTGTGTGTGTGTGTGTGTGTGTGTGTGTGTGTGTGGTGGCGGGGAGGGGTGTCTATCCTAAAGTACTGGAAGACAGCAGCTTAGCCACATTTTCTGTCTCACCATCATTTCCTGCCAAGTGTCCCAGCTCCCAGTGGAGAAGTTTATTTGTGTCCTGAGTGTTGGGGGAAAAAAGGGATTTATGTGAATTAGTCAATAGGGACAGAGTAGAGCAGTCTTGGGATATATGTCAATTGCAATTTGCAGTCTTCATATGACCTTAATGAGAAGAGCAAACAGTAAGAGAGGGGATGGGTGGATGGAGCTCCCTCCAGTGTATGTTCTTCTGTTGACTATCCCAAGACCTTCCATTCCTCGGAGGTTTCATTTTCTAAAATTCAAAGGTTAGCTTCTTCCTCTTTCTATTTCACTTCCGGTCTTCCTTCCATAAGGTGAGGAAGACTAACTGAAAAACTGACTAAAAGAGCAAGAACAAGAAGGGTAGAAGAGAATTAGCAGAATAAAGTTAGTAACAAAATCATGAGCATATTCTTGGCTCATTTTTATACTCTCAGAACCTAGAACAGTGCCTGAAACATAGTAAGTCTTGATAAATGTTTCTTGAACTAAATTGTATTTCTGAGAACACAGGTAATTCTGGGTTAATCTTCTGAAATACCAAACTGGAGATTTTCCTCCACCTTTTTGATCACTAGCCCTGGCAGTGGGATTTGGCCAGGTATTTAGTAACAAAGCTTTTGCTCCGGAAATCTCAAGTACAAATCAACTAGACACTGAAATAACACAGATCAGGATTCAGCTTGCTTCTATGTTCCAAACAAAAGATAAGCTGTTTCTTTTTAGACAAATAAACCACATTAAATTTATTATGTTATTGTATCTACAACAAATACTGTTGATGGCCAACAAGAAACATGCAACTCTTGTTTAGTTAATCTATCCTCTTTGCACAGCTTTCTGATAAAATCAAATAGGTATTTTTCCCCAGTATTTTTTCTTTTCTTCCTTTTTTTTTACAGACAAAAAAAAAAGAAAAAAAAAAGTGTATGCCCATTTACACTTTAAAGTCATCTGATGATTTTGTTTATATTAACTCAATCATTGTCATCACTCAAAGACCTTCTTCCTTTTAATTAATTGGAAACACTTTCTCTGAATATTCCTGGCTTTAATCAGTTCAGAACTCACCAGACTTCTTTTGTCTCACAAAATGATTTCGTTTTCTAAATAATAAAAACCTTCCAAAAGAAAACTTACATAGCTTTTCTGGGCATTTAATATACAGCATAAAATTTTACATCATAAATCAAAGCTAACATCTTTTATACTTTACATCTTACAAATTACCTTTCACCTACATTACCTGACAATGTTCACAATCTCCTAAGCTAGTTATTTTCATTATCAAAATTCTATAGCTGAGGAACTATGGTCTCAGAAACTTGCCTGAGGTGACTCAGTCAAGATCCAGAGTCAGGTCCTTTGACTTCAGATAGTTTCATGATACCCTAAAATTTCCCCCATTTATGCTTTTGTGTACAAAGCCTCAATATTTGTCACTAAAGGTCAAGGTTGATCAGAGATATCCTCCCATTACGCTGTTGTTAACCATGGAAATATATCAGGAGTAAAAGGTCTATTTCAGAGCCAGTCCAGAGACATTGGTGAATAAGACATCCACGGAGCATAGTCAGCATAAAAGGATCATAAACTTCACGTGGTGAGACAGGTAGCGGAAGTATCGTTAGTGAGAAGAGCTAAGTTTGGTCTTTTCCTCCAGAGCTTCTCAGCCCCTGCTGTTACCTAATAAACAATGAAGCTGTGTCCGTTGCAGAGATGTACAGCATTACCGTGCTAGCCTCTCTCTTTAATTGCACTTACAGTCTTCAAAAAACATGCCAATGTGATGGCAGGTGAAGATGATCGCCCCTAAATGAAAATTTATAAGGTGATGGTAACAAGCTAGAGTGGAGGCTATGGCAGGATAGCATCCTATCTTTCACCCCCCCATCCCTCATCTCCCACCACACATGCTCCACAGGTTGTTTCTCTCTATAATTCATAGTGGTGGTCAGGGAAAGGTTACATGGTCAGATTTTTTAAAAGAGTTAAAAGATTCTTTTTTAGGACAGTCATGAGTTGTAATATATGTACTGGCAACTTTAGAGGAATACCTTAATTTCTGTCAGACATAGTTACAGAAGGTGGTCAGGAAGGGGAGAGTAGGGAAGTAGCATAGAAAAGGGTTTTTTGTAGTCTAGGAGCATTTTTCCTTTTGGGTGGACTCTGTCAAGAATTGAGTTCTTCCTTGGGAGTCACTGAAGTGGGTGCCTTGGTGCTCCTGTCGTTGCTTCTGTTTTTCTAGTCATCAGGCATTTTCTGAACATCTACTCTATGCCAAACTGAGTGCTATGTGATGGGGGTACAAGGATGAATAAAACGGGTCCTGCCTCCCAAGATTGCTGATCCCTGGGGGGATGGAGAGGGAGTAAAATTACAGTGAGAGATGCAGGTTGAGACACAAAATTGTCTATTTCAGTCTATTGTGATAACGGAAGAGCATTGCTCAAAGCCCCCATGGGAGAAAACCCACCCAGCCTTTAAGGATCAGAAAACACTTCCTAAAAGACTAACGTTCAAAGTGAGTCCTGAATTAGGAATTAGGAAAGAGAACAGATCAGATATATCAAATACACAGGTTTTCCTTGAAATAAGGACGTTTCTATGAAACCTTTTGTAAACCAAAAATGGCATAAAGCAAAGAAACAATTGCCATTAATTTCTATGGAAAAATTTTTCAGTGTTCCCAGACCCCAAAACAACCTACCAAATACACTTAATTACACCCAGTTTTTATGCTAAGCCTAACACCCTCATGAGCTTTCTTAGACTTCCTGGTACCTGAGGATTCATCTTGCCAACGGAAGCACAAATAAATGGAGAGAAAGCACACGTGATCACAGACACAGTGCAAAGCTATGGCAGCTTGATGGTGAGATGCTGAGCGTGTGGTTCCTGGAGAATGGGCCACTCCCCCTGCTAGGGCTGCTCGCTGCAAAGCAAACACTGAATGCTATTTTCACTTTTTGTCTTTTTCATATAGGTGAAAATCCTCTTTGGTTTTCTTTTAGTTAGTGAAAACATGTAGGAATGCAGGTCTCTTGTAGAAGCCAAATGCATCTCCTTTGCTGTGATCGGGGTCTCTGGATCGATGTTCTTCTGTGTGGGTGTTCATGCCTGGGCTTCAGGCATTCCATAAGCCCTGGTTAGTAGTGCCACTGAGACTCTGTGGGCTGGAAAGGCAAATCTACACCCAGAAAATGCATCTGTCCCTGTGAGGGGAGCCACGTGTAGTCATCTTGATGCTATGGTAGTCTCCTCCATCAACAGGGCTGAATCAGGGGTGTGGCACTACTCACCACTGCTGACACATTGCACATCCAGACACAACAGGAGCTAAGTAGTCTTGATAAGTAAGTGTCCATGTTATTGGGCCCATAGGGAGCTTTGTCTGTGCAACTGGACACTTAGTTCCTGTGTGCAAAGTGTCAGAGATGGAGCTAAGGATAACAGAGGCTGGCTGATGTCAACTAGCTGAGTCTACTTGGTTGTCTTTACTGTCTGGTTGTTCATTTTGTTTACTCAGTCACAGCTCATCACCCAAGGTAAATGCTTTCTGGCAGATGTTAACATAAAAAAAAAAAAAAAAATCTCCATGCTCTATACCCACCTCCTTGCCTTTGATTTTCCAGTTCTTTTCAATCCAGGCCCCTGACCAAATACCAAGGTCATTGACCACTGCCTAAAAATCTATACATGTTCTTACCTTGGACTACTTCTCCTTTCACACAGAGTGGAAGACAAGACACATTGCTCACAGCTCTGCCATTGAGGTTATTCTTCCTTTATCGTCTTTCAAGGCCGCCCAGAATGTGGTCATAATGCAGCTGCCATCTATTTATGCTGTGCGCCCATGTACCAAGCTGATTGTTCTACGGACTAAGCTTGTGAGTTTTTCCTCCTCCGTAACCGGTTGTATGGGCCACCTCTGCTCCAATATGGCCATGGGTGTGAGCTAGTGCAATTGAAGGGGGTGACATGGAATTCTGGGCTACCTGCTAATGCAAATACTCATGTCCACTGGTCTTGCTCAGCCTTTCATCTTCCAATGGAACTCTGCTGACTCAGTCTGACTTGACAGGCCCAACAGAACTCCACTCAGAATGGATAGTTCCAGTGGCATGGTCACTGGGTGCCTCCTAGTTGAGTTCTGTCTTTACCAGGGCAATAGTCCAGAGGCTGTTTCTCAAAAAATGTATAATTCCCTCCTGCAGGTGGCATGGCCTTGCTCCAGGATCCCAGGGGCCTGGGTTGTGATTCTTGCCCTGAGGCTGACGTAAGCTCTATACTCGATCTTTTCACCAGACACCTCTAGCAAACACCACACAGTCTACTTGATCATATGGCTGAAGTAGCAGGGCTGCTGGCAGTGCAGCGAAGGCCTGCTGTGAGCCCCTTTCCTGCTCTGGCACCCCTCAAAGCTGGAAGCCTCCTTAAGTGGGCTGGAACAGCATCTCAGTGTGGAAGGTGATGTCTCAGATTCCAAAAACATTGAGTAGGTTCTATGCTTCCTCCTTTGTGGTCTAGAACAGAAGATGCATCGACTTTTGTTATACTTTGGAGGTCACACTTCTTACCCTTGGATTCTTAAAAACTTCACTGAAGAATAGGTTTCTGAAATCTTCATAAGGTTTATCTCCCATCTTCTACAGCCTATGTGTCATCCTAGAAAACTCATTACCTTTTGTTTGTCCTCTCTGAACAGCATGAGGTCATGGATGAATTATATCAGTGGTAATCAGTGGGATGGATGTTTATGTTATACAGATCTCTTATGAATATATCACCACACAGGATGGGAGAGTTAACATAGCCTTGAGGCAGAATCCTGCCACCCCAGCCAGATGATCCAACAGACCTTATGAATGAATGTTGTCTGTTCTACACAAATGCAAAGTCTTTCTAATCCTTTTTTCTAGTTGTAATGAAAAATAATGCATGTGTCAAATCAATCTTACATACCATAGATTTGAAGGCTTGTTAATCTGCTCTAGCTACAATACATATCTGGCATAGCAGCTGCAGTTGGGCTACTACTTGGTTTTGCCTTCAGTGAGTTGGTTATACCAATGAAGTCACTCATTCTTTAGCATCCATCTGGTTTCTGTAGGAGCCTACCTGTTGTATTAAACAGAAATATGACTACCACCACCCCTGCATGCTATGGATCTTTAATGGTGGCACTAACCTCTAACATGTTTCCAGGGATGCATTATTGCTTTTAATTTACTATGTGGCCAAGGTCAGGGGCAGTTTCAGAGGTGTTCACTTGTTCTTCATGTAACAGTTTTTACCCTATAACCCAAAGACCCAATGTAGAGGTTATTCCAATTGCCAAGCATGTCAATTTCAATTAAGTACTCCAGAACTGGGAAAATTCTATCATGAAATCTGCTTCTTGCAGGAGCAAATTAACACATAGGCCTTCAGAAAACCCCAGTGGGTTTGAGTGGCAGTTGCCCTAGTAGTAACGTGCTCATTAGCCCATCATTTATTGGCTTTTCTATATCATTGGCTAATTCTCTGACTCTCTTACATGTCTCCTTTAAAATAAACAATAGGGATCCAAGTGCTTACATCAGAGATGGCTTTTGGAGAAACCCAAAATACAACAATCTCTCTCTTAGAAGATAACTATATAAAGAGAATAAAGTATTTCTGCAAATGCTTCATAAAATCCTTTTTATTTTAGAGATTATCTTTGTTTTCTGATTTGTGCTTCTTTTGGAGTTATGGTAAGTCATGATGGTTGTTCTATAGTTTAGTTGTGATTTTGATTTGGTCATGGGAGGATGTAAGCACAGCATTTATTGATATCACCATTTGACCAAACCCCCCTAATAAATTCTTTTAAATGGCACTTATTTTTCACAAGAGCTAATTAGCTTCACATTTAATCTTTAAAATTTTGATGATCTTTCACTTTAATAAAAAATTATATCCCCCAAACCATCAATTAAAATTGAAATGCCAGAAAATATGCCTTGTTTTCATAAAACTTTGTTTTTTCCTCAAACACCGCTGTATGTCCCAACTCGATCATGTGACTTTGCATTGGAAAGATCCCTTGCCCCAAGACCTTTTCTTTGGAGTCCAAAGAGAAAATTGTTCTTGATAGCAGCTATATTAATGAATATATGAATATAAATGTATGCATGATATGAAGTGCTGTTCAAGTTAATCAGAGTCAATGAAACACAACTATGAAGGGATAATAGGTAAATAGAGAAGAGATTCCTAATAACTAACAGCCTAGAGAAAAGCTACATCTGTCTATAAACAAAATAAGTCATGAAATCTTCTAAGACCTTTCCACCACTGAGGTAGCAAATTCCATGTGATAAAATGCCTTAATATTAAGTAAATACAGGGAACTCTGAAAGTCCCCACTAATTAATCAGTCTAATAAAATCCCAACAACAAAAAACTACTTTCCATTACTGTTCTTGGAAGAAACATTTTAATCTGATTGAACCAATTAATCATTTGTTCCTTTATTGGTATCTGATAAAAGAAGGGCCCATGACTGGAATAAGAATTACCAAGTTTGGAATCTTGAAACTGTCGTGCTTGGTTGGTCTACCTGTCCCTCTACCCATTGGGATGAGTGGTGGGAGGTAGTTACACCTTGGCAGTTGAACAACAATGCCTGTGTTACAAAGAACTGGCACCTGTACAAGGATGCTAAGCTGAGAGTGGTGCCAACTTTGCATGCCCCACTACCTTTGTCCCTAATTACACTTTGCCTTTAGCTACTCATTTATAATAAAGTGTCCTGGAACACTGGAGCATAACAAATTTCAAGAAATTCTGGCGAGAATGCAGATTGGCTCTCCGTAGTATATACAATACCCCAGGGGTAGCAGGTGAGGCTGTTCGGAGGGTGGAAAATTCAGCAGTGGCTCTGTCAGTTCTTCTGTCAGGAAGAGACTGTGGCTGCTCAAGGCGAAACATTAATCATTTATATGAGTACTCAAATACTGTCTCCCCATTTCAGAAAATGGAACCAGAAGCCATTCCATTGCTCATGCTGGAATCTTAGGAGTCATGGTTTTTTGTTTTATTCCCCCCCCCCCCCCCGCAACCACCCCCATCTAACCCATTAGCAGGTCCTGTCTTCTGTTTTGCTATAATCATCCTGAAATCATCAGTCACTTGTCTTCATCTCTGTAGAGATTGCCACAGTCCAAGCATCATCATTTCATACCAGGCTCCTGGAACTACCTCTGATTGGTTGCTCTGATTCTTCTTTCTTCCTTACAATGCAACTTCCTCATATAAGCTGATTGTTATTTTGGAATTCAAATCAGATCAAGTCAATCCTCTGCATAAGACACTCTAGTAGTCTCTTATTGTTTATCAAATAAAATCCAGACTTCTTGTCATGATTTACAATGCCTTAAATAATCTTACTGTGCCCTCTTCATTGACCTTATTTTATTATCCTTTTTTTTTTTCCCCCATATTCTAGGTACATAGCCCGCCCCCCTCCACTTTTTTTTTTACTTTAAATTTTGTCCCATCACAGGACCTTTGTTCTCTCTTCTACCTGGATTCTCCCACTTAGGACTTTACTAAAATACTACCCTTTACTTTAATATTACCTCCTCATCCTAGGCTTTCTTTTTTTTTAAATTTTATTTATTTATTTATTTATTTTTAATCATCCTAGGCTTTCTTGATGAATGTATCTAAAGTACCACTACCTACAGCCTACCATTGCTCAAAGTAATTTCCTATAATATTACCCATTATCCTCTTTTATTATCTTCAAAGCATTTATCACTAATCCACATCATCTTACTTATCTGTATGTATTTTGTGTCTCCTCTCATCTAGAAATAGACTTTAAGGAACCAAAGATTTTGATTCCCAAAGCCTGGATCAGTACTTGTCACATAGTAGGCTTCCAAAATACATATATATATATATATATATATATATATATATATATATACCTACCTACCACCTTTACTTAAGTAGTTGTAACAAATACCTCTGAATTTCTGAATGTTTTTCTGGAAAATATGCATGGAATGGCAGGGTGAGATTTCTGGGGCACTTCTTTTTCAGGTAAGATTTTCAGTGACAGATGGTGTCATTCAGATAATTTGGTGTTAAAAATAAAATTTTAGTCACACTCCCATAACAGAATAGAATTTTCATGAACCAATAGGAACATGCTTATATGCTTTCAGGATCAGGGCCTGATATATATATATATATATATATATATATATAAAAATAAATAAAAAAATATATATAATATATATATTATATGCATATATATGTGTGTGTGCATATATATATATATGCATATATATATATATATATATATACACACACACACACGTACACACACATATATATACGGTAATCTTTTTTTTTTCTCCTTTACCCTTGACCTAACCTTACTTTGACTACATAGAAAGGGAGCCATGGGTGGATTTTCCATGAAACAGATTCTCGGGTGGAGTGAGTATGCAGGAAGTTTACTAGGGAGTATGATTGGGATC
>PVKE010043918.1:0-13197 GCA_004027555.1 Craseonycteris thonglongyai | reverse complement strand
GGCTGGTCCAGAGGTAGGTCTGTTTGAGAAGAAAAACTAGGACTTTTCTGTTTGAGAAGAAAAACTAGGACTTTTCTACTTTGTCTGACTGAGCCTGAAGGAATTGTCTTCACTTAATAAATGTGTCAGCCATGGCAGAGATTGTAGCATTTACCAAGGTAGTACAGAATTTAGATTTTATTGAGCTGATAAAGAGAGAATGCTTGGGAATTACATTACCTTAAACATTCAGAGATAATCTCAGAATTCCTTGAGTCTTTAATGGAAATTACCCCAATGTTTTCCTTATTTTATTTTCTTCTGTCAAATAATTTTATATTATTTTGCTACATCCTGGAAGCTATTTGTAGGCAGTAAGTGCTTTTACACACTTTCCTGCTCCAAGGCCTTTACACGTGTGCTTTCTCTGCACTCTGATTTTCTCTGATATTTTTATGGTGCCCTTCCTCGTTACCTTAGGATTTTACCTAAATAACATACTTTCTGTTAGGTCTCTTCTGACCATCCCATTTAAAATTATGAATGTTATCTAAGGTACCTTATCTCTTTATCTTGCTTTAATTTCTTCATTATTTATCATGTTGCAATATCAATAACATCTCTTTATTTTTCATGTTTACTTTCTGTTTCCTTCCAATATAATATACTCTTCATGATGAAAAAGTATGTGTTTCTTGTTCATTACTATATCTAGAGTGTCTGGAACAATGCACATATGACTCACTTGGTAAATATTTATTAAATGAATAAATGCATATTTCATTTACTCATCCAACAAATATTTATGCAATACCTTCTACAGTCAGGTGACCATAGTGATCACTTGGGATATGATAATAAAAAATGACATGATCGCTGCTCTGAGGTAACTTATATTAGTGTATGCAAGAAGACAGACTCATAAGTAAATAACTATAACGTAATGATAGAAATGCCATAAGGTACTGAGAGATTGAAGATGAGAGAGCTGTTAAGTCTTCCTGGGGTAGTCAGAGGCTGCTCAGTACTTGACCTTTGAACTGTATTCTTAAGGCTGAGTAGGATTCACTAGAAAGAGTAAGAAAGGAAGGACAGGTTTCATTTAGTGTGCAGAAATATGTGGTTATAGTCGAAGAGGCAGCAGTTGGGGCAATATTTTCAGGTACAGGAATGCACACAGAAAGAAAGAATGACTGTCAGCCCTTTCACACTGAGAGTACCTCTGCTAATCATCCTTGGCTAACAGTATGGACTGCTAGGTACCACATTTCTATCTTTGTGGTCTTCTTTGCCTCTTAGCCAGTATTATGCTTTTACTCAAAAAGAGCCACCTCTGATTGTTTTATGCCAAGTTACTGTGGTGCCTGTGATTGTTTCTCTGCATTCCACAGCTTAACGTTTGCTTTAGTGTATCCTTATGGTGTTTCCTATGCCTGCCCCGCTTGCAGGCTACATATGTTATATAATTTTACATTTGGAGACCTTCCAAAATATGTGAGAGAGAATGAGACCAAAGTGGTTGCCTTTAACCAGAAGCGGGTAGACAGGCAACGACTCCTAAATTCCCTGAATGAAAGAGTTGCAGACTTGAAAAGTTAACTAGTCATTTTTTTTTTAACTCATAGCAAGATTGTAGAAAAGCCTGTTCAAGAAAATCACTAACATTTGCTCACATATAACTAAATGAACCTTTAGGTTAATTCTATATAACAGTAGCCTATTAAAAATTAAGCATTGAATGCACAATCTTCACTGCTTAGAATAATGCAAGTTTCCATTTTTGGTAATGTATTTACTCATGCAAATGACAGGTACTATAATGTTAAAAAAATGAAATAAGTTTAATAATGGTATTCCATTTCCTGGAATACATAACCAAACTATTAGAGAATTAAAAGAACTTTTGCCCTTTTATAAAATGTGTTTGGAAGGAATTCATCTTTGAGAGATCCGTTGTTGAATTCAGAGTTCTTGTGCTTATAGAGGAAACTACACATACTGACCTGAACATAGTACATGTCCATGCTGAATATTTTGACAGTGAATGTGATAATGGTGTTGCTGAGCTTTATTAACAAGTAGCATATTAGCAAGTACTCCAGAATATAGTGATTGGAGAAATTGTGATGGGTTGAAGTAGACAGAGGAGATACTTGGGATAGAAGTGAAACTTGAAATGGACTCAAAGAGTAGGTTTTGTATGGATAGAGAGAAATAGCACAAGGGCATCTTGGATTAGGAAACAAACAAAATAAAATACAAACATGAGTAATGTGCAAAATGTTCAAGAATAGAGCATAGATGGTCAAATTGGAAGATTCTGGTTGGAGAGTTAGATAGGGGCCAGGAGATATTTAGAGTCTGTTGAATGCCAAGCTTGCTATCTGGATTGTAGTCTTTTGGAAATACAGAACTATAGACCACTTTGATTTGAAAGCAGTGCTTTAAAGAAAGAAAAATATGAGTCTTAGTCCTGCAGGTATTAACAAGGCACAAGACTAAAGAATTGGTCAAGAATATATGTTAGAATCAGTTATATGGTCAGACCAAAGATAAGGAATGATACTTTTGGAGTAATACCAGCTGAGTTTGAATTCTGGCATAGTCATGAACTAGCTGTGACCTTGGACAAGTTAGTTAGCATTTTATTGCTTCCTTTTCCTAATCTATAAATTATGAATATTGATAGAAATGACCTTGGGACTTTGTAGATGACCTGATATGCATAGGTTTTTAGAACAATTCATAGCAAGAGTTTAATGAATGATAGCCATTTCTATTATTAGAGAACAGTGCTAAATATCTTTCATGCAGAGATTATTGATCAGGTTTCTATATATCTCTGAAATGGAAATAATGATGTCTTCTACATTGCAGGGTGTGGTCATGACCAAATGAAGATTTAATGCCTGTAAAAGTGCATGTAGCATAGAGCAATCATTAATGATTATTACTTGGATAATTCATGGCTCCAACCCCCAGGGTTCTACAATTTAAATCTGATATCTTTAGGTTCAGATGGACTTGTTTGGTATAAATGTTTGGTAGAAGTCCCTGTGGTCTCTGGACTCAGAAGTCAAACTCTAATCAAGTACTTTATTTGGGTTTCCTGTAAGATCATGAAGACACAAAGACATGAAGAAAAAGCCTTTGTTTGGGGAAACTTGATACTCTTCTGTTACTGCCAAAACAAACTCATTTGGAAAAATAAAAATTGATTTGGAAATTTTAAAATAAAAATTGCAAAGCTAACAGGATGTAACTTGGTTAGGGAGGAAATGATTCACTGGATTAACGTAATGAGAGAGCTCTATTTGTGCAAGACTTAAACAATTACTAAATTCTTTCCTCAATGCTTAGTGCTGCTGTTACTGCCCAGCTCTGGTCTATTATAGGTGGAAAATTATAAACATGGGGAAGAGAGCACACAAATTTTCTCTGTGTGTGTGTGTGTGTGTGTGCACATGCATGCACACACACCCATATGTGCTTGCATTCATGCACACACATATACTTAGTGCCTCTACTGGCTATCAACTTTTCTTACAACTTTGTGCTTCCAAATGATTTTTAAATTTTAGTGTGTTTTTGGCAGAGGAAAAATTTCCTCACTTTGAATAAAAGGTAGTGTGATCAAAGGCACTAAGTAGAAACTGTCTGAAAGTAAAAGGGATACTGTTAAAGATCTCTCTCCTTTTCCATTTCCTATAAAAGAGAAGTTGGAGAGTGGCATGTGGCTAGAGGAGCTGCAGCCACATGATGGAGGACCGGAGAGCTGTCACCTGCTTTGCTACACAGGGTGCCCAGCTTAACCCATCTTTCTTTGGCAACTGTGCCCCAGTGACAAAAGCTAGCAGTCCATATGTTGAGTAGGCACCATGCCATTTTGACAGGCATGAGTGTCGGCAAGAAAGGGACCATGTATGAGCATCAAATGTGTTTGTTGTGGGAAAGATTCTAGGCCAGGAATATTAAAATAACTGTCTGTCCTTAGCTCTAGCACATATGGTTAAGGAGATATGCTATGATGACTCACATTAACATTGGAAAAAATATATTTAGAATACACAGCCATGCTAAGTTAAGTTTCTGGTGTTGATAAATTGAGTCTGGAATCTTCACAAAGAAAGGTTTTAGAGAGATATACATAGCAATAATAGATTCTTTTCTATTTATCAAATAGAATTAACTAAAGAATAAATTCACATACAAGTTTACTTCCACTGAAATAATAATAAACAGACCAATGATACTGTTAAATTTTCACTGAGCAGTGCTCAGATATATTTAACACTATTTAAAAAATAAATGGTATAGACTGGATTCATTTAGTGTTTCATTTCCAAAGAAATTAAATTAATTTTAGCAATGTTAGTTCAACTATTTTCCTTCTACAGGGACCATTTGTTTTAAAATCATTAAAGGATTTTAAATGACATTGTCCCCACATTTGGTGTGATTAAATTAAGGGAATTAGTATAAAGTGATTTTATCTCTCTTTAGCTTTCTAAATGAATTGTACATCTTCTTATGTAGGAAAAAGGAATTATTGAGCTATTTTCATACTTAAAGCCATTTGTGGAGGTGTGTTTGTTGACTGTATAAACGGTTAGGTGTGGAATTGTTTTAATTCACAATTGTCCCTTTGCAGTTTCCACAAGTATTACTTACCTCCTTTGAAAGAACATTATATGGTGCAAAGAATATAGGACTTAGAGTCTAAAGATATATATATATATATATATATATATATATATATGATGTGATGGCTGTCTCACAATATTTAAACTTACACCTACATGCACACTTACACACATTTCACCTCTAAACCCACACAAGTTTCCTATTTGTCATCTTGAAGCCAAGAGAGGCACCCGCAACATGCCTCTAGCTCTAGTAACTTGGCCTCTTAGGGAAATGTGCTGATAACAATCTAAATATATATTTAGGAGGAATTTCAGTAAGGAATATATTATTTCCTAAGAACACATTTCTCAAAAATGAGAAATGTCTTTTCACATACTATGGCATTTTCTTACATAGTATATGTATTGTTTATTGACTGCTTTCCCCTAAAATAGATCTAAGGGGTAGGACACTGTACCTGCTTTTATTATTATTATTAATTATTATTATTACTATGCCCTAGAACAATGGCTGGCACAGACTGGTAACTCACCAAATAGTTTGTGGAATAAATGAATCAACCAATGAACTTTTTCTATAGTGACAGCTAAAAGCAGATAGATGCCTGGGCTCCATTCAGTGTTAGGGACAAGGACAGTAATCACCCTGATCTCCATCAGCTACTTCCATTCTTAAACAAAAATGTAACTTTTAATATGGCCAATGTCATAATTTTTATATAAAGTGTGATTAAAAGTATAGTTAGAAAACTTTAATATTGATATTGCTCTGTAACATACACACTCAGTTAAAAGAGTGTGCTTGCTTTGCAAACATAGCCTTGTGGCAGAGCTCCCAGCTTCCTCTTCCCACCAGATGGCCTCCCCTAAGCCCTACCCTTCATAGAATTCTGGAAATGAAGCTGGCCCTACCCCAGATCCAAATCAGGGTATCTCGGGTGGGACCAGGAATCAGCATTTTTACAAGCTGTCCAGGTAAGACTTATGTAACACTAGGATCTGTGAGCACACAGCTCTGGAATTTCTTTTTCTCTCATTGACTTTTTATGCCTGTTCTCATCCATGGCTCTAATAGCACTTGCTGACTTCCCAGTAGTAGCCACACATCCCAGTTTTACAGCTGTCTGAAATAAAGGAGCAATTACGTCACAAGCTTTGACTGGGAAATAAATAAGGAACCGGATGTTATTTGCAAACTTCCAGTTTTGCACAAACTATAGAACTGTCTCTGGAAAACAAAACCAACTTTTTTTTTTTAACCTTTGTGTATCTAGGCACAGTCTCTACAGGTGTGCGCGTACACACACACACATACACACTGTATATATATAGATACTGTGTCTTAATGCAAACGAGGGAAAAGTGCTTCCCCTCAGTGGACAGAATCTGATATGCCCCCCTATGGGCATATCAATTACAAAAAGGTGTCTGTGTCCTAGTTTGACTCAGGCTGGCTGAGAGGAGCTGTAGCTAGGTTTCCTGCTGCTCTGGTGTCCTTTTGGCTCATGCCTTATTTAAAGTGCAGTGGCTCAACTTCTCAGTAGTGTGGCCTTGGTGTTCCTGACAGGGATAGAAAGCTAGTCTGTGATGATGGGCAACAGTGACAGAAAAGAGCAAATGCTTAGAGGTCACCAACTGTCAGCTGGGTCTAGAGTTGGACTCCTGCCTTTGCTGTACAGGAAGTTTTCCTGTTGTAACCAGTGTTCTTTGATGATATGTAATAAATCTCCTGTTTCTCAAATGACAGAGAATTGAGAATATTATTCTCGCTTTTGAAAAAATACATAAAGAGGAGAGTTCTTTATTTATGGTACTGATGGTGGGACAAACTCTTATAGTTGGCACAGAATGAATCTCTTGCAACTGGATACAAGATTAGAGAGAAAACACTTACAAATACTTTTGAGTAATCATGTGGAAGCCTGAACTTGAAGACTCCACCTCTGCTTCACACTAGCTACATGATTGGGATGAGTTCTATCACTAAACTAAAACTAATGTTGACTTACTGTTTTTCTTGGGTGCTGTGGAATGATTTATGTAATGCTTTGTAAATTGAAAAGTGTCAATGTTAGTGATTATTTTGGAAGAGTATATGTTACATTGTGGGGACTTTGATAAGCTTTGAATGCTTTTTGAAGGCCATGTGTAAATTATATATTTCAAAGAAACAAAAGTAAACCTCTAAGATCTGGATATTTGTATTCCTTCTGTTCCTGAAATAACGGCCTTCCTGAGGGACTAATAAAAAAATCTGTGTGTACTACTCTCACAATATATTATAGTAACTATGATTAAATATAGAGGATATCACTGCGAAGTTACCATAAAATATTATGGGAGATTAAGGAATTTCTTTTCTTTCTAAATTTCTTTCTTCCTAATCAGATGTAAGAGTCGCAATGGTTCAAAATAGGGTATAATAAAAACTAAAAAAATATGGGAAAAAATTTTAAGTGTTTCTTGAAATAGGGAATCTAGATGAGGCTGTTGGTGAATCTCAAAGTTTGGAGTTCATTACTATACATTAGAGTCATCCATGGTCTCCTTTGAGATAAAATTTTTGGGCTCCAGCCTTGGAGATTCTGATTCAGTAGATCAGGGACGAGGCCCCTGAATCTACATTATAATAAGTACCCAATGCAGGCCAGGGGAAGTCCACACTTTGAGAAATACTGGAGGAAGTGATATAAGAGGTAAGCCACCTTGAGTCATTTATTTACAATGAAATTATTTTCCTGAATCCTTGTCAGGAATATGAGCAAAGCATTTTTTGTTAATGACTCATATAGTTGTAAATAAGAATATCTTCATGAAATCTGCTCTGGATTTCTTCTATAATTTCCTTTTATAAAGATTTATTTTTATTGTTTTTTGACCGAGAGAGAGAGACAGACAAAGAGAGACAGAGAGAAGGGGGAGGGCCCAGAGCAATCTCCATAGTTGACAGCATTAGTTTTCCATATAGTTTCACTCCACAGGTGGGTGTGGAGCTACACAGGGCAGGAACTGGGCTGGAAGTCTCCCACATAGTCCCTGGCAAGAACTGAACTGAGGACACAGCCCAGTTCAGCATATGGGTCTGCCTGGGCTGGGGCTGGGATTCAATCCTCTAGCTCCGGGGCTGCAAAACGAGAGCTTAACCCGCTGAGCAACCCCAGCTTCCCCTGGATTTCTTCTATCATTTCATATTGGGAAAAACATACTCTGATATTTAAGTAACCAACCATTCAGTATCTTGGATGCTATAATTAATTGCTTGAAAGTGATCTCGTTATGCCAAGAGACATTTGAGGCTTTTGAAAAATATAAGCAAGGTTGAAATGTGTTATATTTGCAAGAAAACACCATTGATGGTGCATCTTAAAGAGCAATATAGCTTTGATACTTCTACTTAAATAATTTAAACTACTGTGTCATAATCAGAGCTACAACTAAAATTACCTGTAAGCTTAAATCACTACTTATACTTGAGTCCCCAACCCAGGCTAATGAAAAATGAGTTTCTGGGAATGGGGAGGAAGCATAGATATAGTCTTTAAAAGCTTTACAGATAAGTCTGTTGTTCTACTATAGCTGATTAAACTAAGAGGAAAACATTAATACAATTTCTGCTTTGATATCTCTTTCCTTTATGTCACATATGTTTAAGAACGTTTACTTGGTTTCTGATTTCAGTTGAATGGGAGAGAGAGACCATGTTAATTGCATCAACAAATATTTACTAATGTGATTTCTGACCTCATGGAACTTACTAATTAGCAGAAATAAATGTTGATAACCTCTAAGGAAGGAAGATACCAGTTTGAATGATTAGAAACTTTCATTCACTGGCTACAATTCTGGGGCACATCAGTCTGAATGATGGGGCACTTTCATTTACTGGCTGTACTTGAAAGTTAGCCTAGAAGATGCCGTTTAGGCTCCTTTTCGATACTATGACTACATCTGACCCCAAGAAAAATGATGGTAACTGAACCATAGCCATAGAACCTAAATTCTTTGGTTTCTTATAGGCAGAGTAAATAGAATGAAAAAGTATATTGAATGATTTAAAATTCTACAGATAGTTATTAATTATATAGCATGTGAAAACTATAGTTTACCAATTAGAATGATATTCGCTATGAGTAAGAAACATTATGATAATAACATGATGATTTGTTATCTTACAAACTAAAAAAATAGCCAATATATTCTATAGATTCTAAGTGATTCGATAATTTCATGGAAAACAAAACAAAACAAAACAACCCCTCAGTTTTTCATGACTTGCGCTGAGCCTGGTTCCCCTTGTAGTTTAGTTCTCGGTGTCAATTCACCCTACAGGCCTTGTTTCCAGAAAGCAGGAACCATTGAGAGACAAATCTTTTATGTTGAGCACAGAACACAAGTCTTTCCCTTTGGTCTGATTGGGCCATCTTAGGTCATGTGCCTGCTTCTCAATCAATAGGAAACATAAGAAGAGAATCATTTGTGGATGAACCAGGATCCATCTTTAAGCTGGAAATGAAGCCATTTTCCCTTTTATGATAGGAAGGGGTGCAAAGCTGAACAAAAGTTCTGACAGAAAGAAAAAAGAGAGAAAACAGAAGCTGGCTAGACTGCCCAAAGTTTTCAGAATGATAAATGATCTGGATATAAATGAAAGAGATTTTAATCGGCTTACAATAAATATAAAATCTATACTTTCTGCAGCTCCTGCTTTTTCTAAATTAAACTAAGTATATATAAGTATTATCAAAACAGTCTTAACATTGCAACTTACTCATACAAAGACTGATTTGATTTACATCAAGGCAAGACAGTTGAATTCATGTAAATGCATAAAAAGAAGGGAGACAGATAGATAGATCTATATATCTTCCAGAGGTTATTATGTACTATTCAGAGTAAATCTGGATTTTTCTTCCAAGTTTAAAAAACAGACTTTATATAGAATTGGTGTAGACTTTTGCAGTCTGAAGGGAGTGCATGTCCTCTTCTCTGAAACATTTTCCCAGTTCCAAGATCTCTATAGCTTTGAATCAATTCAAAGATTAATTTGAATATAGCATACTTTTTAATTTAGTGTTTGGTAAAGACTTCAGATGCTAGAGGCAAGCAGTCTTTGCTTAAATCCTGCCCTGCCTCCACACATCCCTTTATTATTTGTGTGATCATGAGTATGTTAGTCAGTCACAGTAGGCCTTTTTAAGGTGGAGTTAAAAATGGGATCTACTTCATAGGATTCATTTAGTTGAAGTATCAGAACTAGAATTATATCTGTTATTTGCTAAGAACTCAATAAATATTAGCTAATATTATTAATTTTCTAAATAATCTGTAGGTTTATTATTTAAATGATCATGAAAATGGTACTAACATGAATAGTTAGCACTTACTACTTTCTTACTGTGTGCTAGGAACTATTTAACTATATAAATCATAAAAACTGCACATTACCTTCTTACAACTGCATAAAGTGAATATTATTATCGTCATTTCACAAACTGAAATCTAGAGAGCTTCTCTGGTTCCCACAGCTAGTAATGGTTGAGCAAAGATTTTAGCTTATAGTCATCTATCACTTGAAGCCTCTACTCTTGCCCTGTTCCATAAAATAGTTATTTTTTCACCATCTTATAGTCTTGTTACAGATTTTTACTATTTTTTTAAAAAGAATCTGAGTTACAATTTATCTATTTAGAAAATATTTAAAACACCTTTAAATGAAATAATGGGAAGTAAAACTACAGGTCAAGCCTTTAACCTTGGCAGTTTAGGCCAAATTGGGCCTACAGATGTGTACGCTTGGCTTACACAGTGTTTGCATATGTCTGAATTAATTGTAAACATTTAAACTAGGGAGTTTCACATAACAATAAAGATTCCGGACTTCTAGAAGTTCTGGCAACTCTGTTTCCATGCATTCACTTAGAAAACATTGAACTGCAGCTAAGTAGAGGGCAGCCTCCTTCTAGACAAAGATGGTCAAAGACTCTAGTTTAACCATCACTGCTTGTTCACTCACTTATTTTAGTTTCAGAACTCTCTCTGGAGGCATTTTAAAGATTTATTTTTATTGTTTTTGACTGAGAGAGACAGAGAGAGAGAGAGAAAGAGATACAGAGACAGAGAGAAGGGGGAGGGCCCAGAACAGTCCCCATAGTTATACATCAACGGTTTTTCCACATAGTTTTATTCCACAAGTGGGCACAGGGCTGCACAGGGCAGGAACTAGGTCGGGGTCTCACTCCAGTGAGAACTGAATTGGGGGCACTCCCCAGTTCCGCATATGGGTCTGCATGGGCCGGGATTCGATCCTCGGTCCCCAGGGCTGCAAAGTGAGTGCCTAACCCACTGAGCCATCCCAGCTTCTCCAACTGGAGGCATTTTAATTTGTGATCTTGCTATAGATGATTTTTTAGTATGGCTTATTTTAGGAGAATAATTAAATAAACTTTCCACTCACTTTTCTTACAGTAAACTTAAATATGTTGTTGTCAGCAAAAATCTGTTTCCCCGCTTGCTTATCAGAGCTGATGTGCTTTTCAAAAATGTGAGTCTCAGAAAAGATCTTCCAAAGGGGATATGGCCTTGCCCTCTGCTTGCCCAATAAGCGGCTTTCTGATTCTGGATTAAACAACCATAAACAACCAGCCTTAGAAACAGGTCCCTAAAACAGCACATTTCCTTGACGTCAGACCAGGTTTTCAAGCCATTAGGTCCTTGATTCAGCTGGTATTTAAGATCTTAACACATGAATCATTCATAGAGTGAAGGCAAGAGCCTGCAGAATGTCTTCCTCTGGGGCAGGCATATGGATGAGATGTGGTATTGGAGGGTGTCCAAAACTCAGATTTCCAGAGAGCTTGGCAAGAATATGGAGAGAGGGATTAAGAAGTAGGAGGTTCTTTTAAAGCTGAAAGCATCTGTGCCAGTGGGACAAAAACACTGTTGCTTTTATGTGTTCAGCCCCTAAACTAAGGAAGTTCTGTGGTTGTTTATTCTAGAAAGATAGGTGTGCCCCTTTTAGGAGAAGTCAAAATGCAAAAATCTACATTTACCAAAAGAGATTGGAGATTTATGTTGTGCAGAATACTACCCTTCCCTAAATGATTTTTTCTCTACAGACTTCTCTTTTCTTTAGTAATAAGCTTCCCTGGGACATTTATGTCATAGCCATAATTGTAAAAATTATAAGCAGATGAGAAAATGAGGGCTTACAGAAGTTGCCAAGTTTTCACAGTCTTCCTGGGTTTAAGTGGTTGGAGTGTACAAATCAAACACTTTGTCCCATTCTCCTACACTTCAGTATTCATAACTGCCCGTGTACCATGTTTTCATAAAGCATGTTCACCAAAACTAAAAATTTGTAGTTAAGAACCTGAATACAACTTCACAGGAAACTAAGCACCGTTCTATGTAGTAAAGGTCTTTTACATAAAAGCAAAGGAAGAAGAGACTTGAGAATTATTAGTAACAATATTTTGGCACCTTTATTCATTAAATTGTTGGGAAGTTATTCAAATGAATAGCAGATGTGGAAAGAAAAATAACAATAAGGCTTCTGTAAATGGAAAACTCACAGTATCTTTCTTTCAAACATTTTCCAGAAGACTGAACTTTTGTACACTCTTTGTTGTTTGAAAATGTGCTCATTTGTTTAGATACTTATTTGCATTGAGACAAGAGATAATTTATGCCAATCTAAGAATGTCTTTTTAAATCCAGGAAAATAAGATAAAATAGAAATTTCACATGAAATAATCTTTTAGTTGGTTTCCATCTACTACTGTAGTGTCTTCCACAGTGAGCATCTCTGGAGGGGGAAAAAGAATCCTTTTATAAGTTGCCTACTTTTTGTAATATAACCTATTCAATTGCTTCAGAAATGTGAGGAAACACAGGTTGATGTGAACCCTTAATCAAATTATAGTTTAATAAAAATCAAAAACTACTTGGGTTGTTTATTCTTAAGTTAAAAAGAATTATTTAAAAAATTCTTTTTAGAAACTTAGTTGGTGAAGGAAGACAGGGGTTTAGACTAGGAACTCTTTCAGGCATGGCAGTCTGATGGTGAGCACTCTTATTCCTGAGGACTAGGAGGTAAAGAAAGAATAGGCACAGTTTGAAAAAAGCATCCAAAGATCTGGTTTGGAAAATGGATTTTTGAGGAGTATACTAACCATTTGACTTTTCCAGACCTGTTCTGACCTAGGTTCTTCTGAACATTCCACCTCCCACCAGCCCTACTTTCTTCAGACTGCTCAGTCCCACCATTCAAAATTTTTTTTTTTTTGCCATTTATTTATTTATTTTATTTTTATTGTTTTTGACAGAGAGAGAGAGAGAGAGAGAGAGAGAGAGAGAGAGAGAGAGATACAGAGAGATACAGAGACAGAAAGAACTGAACTGGGGGAGCTCCCAGTTCAGCATATGGGTCCGCAAGGGCCGGGGCTGGGATTCGATCCTCAGTCCCTGGCGCTGCAAAGTGAGCGCTTAACCCACTGAGCCATCCCGGCTTCCCCTAAATATATTTTATTTATTTATTTATTTTTGACGAGAGAGAGAGAGAGAGAGAGAGAGA
>PVKE010043917.1:0-13194 GCA_004027555.1 Craseonycteris thonglongyai | reverse complement strand
ACACACACACACACACACACACACACACACACACACATATATATGCATGTATACACACACACATACATACAAATCAAAAAGTTATCTCAGAGAAATGTAGGAAAGATGGGTCAGGATTAATTAAAGGAATTACAGAAAAGATATTTTTGAATAAAAGAAAAGCTATCTGCTATCTAAAATAATTCATCAATCCTGGGCAAAATTAATAAAAATAGAATAAAACCTAAGGTTTATGCAGGCCACATGCTGGCAATTCCAAACTAGAGCATCCAACTTAAATGGAAGAGGGAATAAAAAGAAAGTTGATTTAAATTAAGGTGACCAGATTTTAACATTAGTAAAGCGGGACACCATTGACCGGGGGGAGGGGGTTCTTGATTAAAAATGTGATCTATCTCCCGCCATTCCCTAGCTTGTCGTGCATTCTTTCCAAAAATCGGGACTTTTTTTAAATGCCGCAGGGACGCGGGACAAATTGTTAAAAATCAGGACTGTCCCGCCAAAAGCGGGATGTCTGGTCACCCTAAAATATACCAAATCATGGTAGCTTCCTCTTTTTAAAGCAGCTGCACAGTGTCTGAATAAACAGGCGTGACGGGGTTTTGAGGGGAAAAGGCCCCAGCACCCCATACCCAATCACTGCATGAGAGCAGACGGAAAGCATTCTCAAGACAGGTGTGGGCTGAGGACACAGGCAATCCGTGTTGTCTCGCTGAGAAAATTACTCTAGGCCGCTCCACCTGAGCAAAAGATAAATCAATAGAAACAACTTCAGAAAGAGGAAGTTGTGGTAATCAGGGAATGATGGTATCCCTTTGGGCATTGTACTCCTTAGCCCATATTGAGTTCTTTCCACTGTGTGACTAATGGTGGGGCAGATGGCATGTGGCAAGCTCTTGTTTGTAAGAGAAAAAGGCATTGCACTTGTAAAACAGGACAAATGGACACGTCCCCTCCCACTCGCCCCAGAGGGACAACTCCATCAGAATACGCTCACCCTTTTCATCTGCTTCAACTGTGGTCAGCCACGGTAAAATCAAAGTCAGCCCCCGGAGACAGCCCCGTGTATCTCTTCCTGGCCTTTTGCATCCCGCAGCTCGGCAAGAGAAAGGGATGAGTTCGACAATACTCTGTAGCTTTTTCACTGAATATGAAGCCTCTGGATTAAACGCATTCGATCAGAACCTGATTTTCTCTCCCGTGATTGCTGGCTCTTTTACATGCCATGCACATGTACATAAATTGGACAAACTTCATGAGAATTATGTTTATATGGATAATATGCGCCTCATTTTTCACACACTGTCCAAAGTTTTTGTGCACAGAACCCTTTCTAATCACTAAGAAGAGGTTTTAGTTGTGGGAAAATGTATGCTTTTATCAAAAACACATATATTACCCAAAACACACATATCAGTTAACTGACCGCCAATGTGAAACTTTCCTGGTATTTTCAGGGGGACAGAGATAAATTGCCTTTTGAATGGTGCTAATGCATTCACAAGTGTTCCTTCCTAAAGACGCACGCCACAGTCAGTCAGGGGCTGTACTGTAATCTGGAGATAAATAGTCCACACAGCAGGAAGATGAAGAAAACCCAGGTGCAGTAAGCCCCCTGCAAATATTACAACAGGAAGCAGTCAGCCTGCCTTTAGCCAGCTTGGGGGGCGCGGGTGATGGAGGCATCTTGCTACATTATGATTCTTCCCTCGGCACTTAGTCCATAATCATCTCATAATCATGGAAACTTGGCATTTTAATTTCATCCCTAGGGGAAATATGTGGACACTGGCACCATGACAAATACAACAGTATCAAAGGACAATTACCTTAGACTTGCACTCCATTTTTTTTTTTTTTTCAGATTTCCAAGTGAGAACTAAATTGTCAAGGGTCATAGCAGAAAATTTTGCTGTCACTTCACATACATGGTCTTTTGCTACATTAAAAGCTCCAAAACTCTGTTCTATTCCAAGCTCCGTCTTTCTTGTCTTGGGAGTCTAACCATTGTTCATTCATTTTCAATCATTTCACAAATGTATTTTGAATGTGCATGATGCCAGGCACCGTGGTGGCCACTGGCAATCAGTATGGTCGAGCAGTGGGCATTCTGGGCACAGATCGTCTGCATGCAAACCCCAGTTACCAGGTATGTCCTGACATGTGTTCCTTATCTTCTCTGACTCTTCTTCCCTCATTTATGAGAAGGTGAAAATATACTGAAACCACTGTATCAATGATTGTGAGGCTCACAGGAGAGCATACACATAAGATGCTTACTAGAAGCAGTAATAGTAGGACTGTGCTCAGGCTGCCATAACGAAGTACCACAGGCAGATCCGTTCAAATAACAGAAAGGTATTCTCTTTCAGTTCTGGAAACTGGAAAGTTTAAGATCAAGGTCTGGCAAGGCTGAGATTTCTGATGAGTGTTCTATTCCTGGCTCATAGCCCGCTGCCTTCTGCTGCAACCTCCCTTGGCAGAGACAGTAGTGAGCAAGCTCTCTGGTGTCTCTTAGAAAGACACTAATCCCATTGGATCAGGGCTCCACCCTCATGCCCTCAGCTAACCCTAACTACCTTCCACAGGCCTCAGCTCCAAATGTCATCAGTTAGCCAGGACTTCAACATACAATATTTAGGGCAAATCACAATTCAGTCTATAGCATTATTATTGTAACGTCCACTTTTTAGCAGCACATTAACAAATTAATAATTTATATTCTTAGAGAAGAAAAAAATAGCCATTTTTTAAAGGATATCAGAACACTTATAGAAATTGCATCGCTCAAAAAAAGTCCCCTGGAAAGAATTCAGTTCCTCTCTAAATTCAAGCACCTTCTATATTCTCAAGATCCGGTGTCTGCCCAACCTCACTCTTCAGTCACCAACAGCAGATATTGGCTCCCGTGCACACTGTAACCCAAGGATTGTAAACATTTCTGAGGCAATATTTAGAATGGCTACCAGCCATCCCGCTAGTTTGGCTAGGAATTGTTCACAATGTCAGGATTAAAGAGTTGGCTTTTACCCTGTGCACACAAGAGACTCCAACAATAGGGTTCACAGCTGACCCAGTAACCAACTTTCTTAACCTATCCTTGAAAAGAAAACGCAGTCAGGTCACCCACCTCCAGATGGGAGCATCAGGGTTTCTGGAATGCCTGTCGAACTTGATCTTAATGGACGGACACTGAAAGCTCCTGTGACTGAACTTGGAGGGCCTCTTTTCATCAGCAGAAGTGATGTCCCCATCATGCACTTCTTCAGGTGGAACTGAGGAACAAAAGAGAGGATGCTGGGACTGGCTCCAGCCAACCACTAAATAGGATTTCTGCAACCTGCTGGTTGCATTTTAGTGTGAAATTGGGCACAGGGGGTAATTTTTTACACCATGAAAATCACAAATGCTACATGTCAGGGCCTTTTTTGCCCCCTGGAAGAGTCAGTTTATAAGTATACATACCACCGGACCATAGTATCTCCCATTTTGAAAAGTTCTAAATGGAGTTAGGTCTCAGTTCTACCTGAGGCTAATATATATACTTTTTTTCTCTCTAAAATACAGATACTTGGCTTCCACACAAAATCGAAGGCATTATACTCTCTACTGCTTCCCGGCACATGTACTTGGGAAGGAAAAACAAAAGTTGCTACAAAACTGGAACACACATTTTGAAAGAATTTATAAAAACAAAAACATATCTATAAAAGATATTAAGGGGAGGACAATAAAAGTGAGGAATGGGAATAAAACCAAATAATAAGATAAGGAAATCAAATGAGGGGTCTTGTACAGATGATAAGAACATGTCAAGTAAGGTTCATGACATTGAAATAATTCTACCTCCTGTACCTGAAACATAAGGGATTGGATGGAAAGTACATTTAGGAAACTTCGTTGTTAAACTTTAAACTTTAATAGGGGTCTGGCAGAAGTAACGCCCTTTTTAAAGTTCACCAGTTACCAAAAGGGGGTGTTACTTCTGCTGGACCCCATACATGCAATCACATCTTACACATGTCTGTGCCCCCAATATATATCACAGTGTTTAGTACAAAGCATTCAGAACATATCTCCAGAATATATGAATGAGTGACTAAGTCAATAATAACATTAATCTTTTGACACGATTTCCATTTACCACAGATGCTAATAAAATTATTTACAATAAACCTTAGATGCCACACTAACTTGTACTTGTTTGGAGCCCTTTACTGGCTTCCCATCTCACCCAACCTCACGAGCCCTGGCCCCAAGCCTCTCTGTGATCAGCTGTAAGTCTAATTCTCATCGGCTACCCTCTGCCTCTCATTCACTTGCTGCTCTGAACCTACTCCCTTCTCCTAGAATGTTCTCATTCCTGGCTCAGACCCTTTTGAGCTTGCCCTCTCTTCCTTTCGACCTTGACCTGACTTCTCCTTGACTCACACATGCTTTTGCTCAAATGAAATCTCCTCATGGAAAATGTCCTTGGTCAATGTACCTGAAATAGAACTGCGATAACCCCGACAAGTTTGATACCCGGACCCTGTTTGGTAGCACCTGGCACTTGTCATTTGTAAGTATAGCACTTATTATTTTCTGTTATTTGCCTGTTCAATAATTTGTTAATTTTACTCATCACCTTGAAGATTGAATCTTTATGTGGCTAGGGACTTTGTCTGTCACATCTTTTCCAATACCCTTCAGGCCTGGAACAGCGTCCATCATAAATCTTATTAAATTTTGTTGACCAATGAATACATGAGTAAATGACTTTCTTAACAAAACTTCAAGAGTGGTTGGCCAATGTAACATGAGTTAAAAGAGTATCCTGCTTTGCAGAGGTAAAAAGCTGGCTACCAGATGCCCCTGGGCAAGTTGATGGTTCACATTGCTCAGTGTGACAACCAGTCTGAATCTCTAATTATAGTCCAGGTCCTAAGTAACAGAACCAGGACACATCCATATGTGTAATGCTAACAACTCTAATTCAACATGTCCAAAGCTAACTAAATGCATCTCCCATTCCCAACTTCATTCTTATCTCAGTTCATGACATTGGCAAGCCAGAAAATGAGTATCATCCTAAATTTTCTGATTTATTCCCTGCACTGCCCCCTCAGAGACACCATTCCAAAATGACAGTGAATGTGCATGTCCTTGGTACATGCTTTTTGTACTTATAGATTAAAGCCCAGACCCCTTAGGAAGGCATCAAGGTTACACCTACTCACTAAGACCTACTTCTCCATTTTCAACCTTTCAACTCCAGCCAGACTCATATCCTCGCTTCCTGCCATTGGCTGGATTATTTATGCCACGCATGCTGATTCTGGCTTTCAGTTTCTTGGATGCACCATGCTCATTCATGCCTTCATCTTATATAAGACCTTCTGCTACCCATGACAAAACTGCCCTACCTGTTCCCACCCTGATATACAAACCCTTCTTCCTCCAGCCCCAATGCAGCCTCCAACAGGAAGCCTTTCTTGACGACCCCAAGCTGATTTAGCCACCTTCTGATAAGTGCTTTGGAAATATTAAATGGGCCAGTCCTACGAGTTTTCCTCTTGAGAAAGTTCCAACAAGAGTGTGAACCCCTTGACCTACAAAGATGTCTCGGATATGTCATGTGTTCAAGCCATAATCAACACTGACATCTCTGCGACAGGTGAGTAGTTAATTTGTTTTGAGTGCAGTCATAATGCAGTTATTATCAAGAAATAATTCCATATAGTCGGTGTTAAATGTGAACTGTAGAAAGATCCCTTTAAGATGTCTGTTTTGAATTTATATGAAAGTAACACTTAAAGCCAAATGGGGTATTCTGGTGACTATTCAACAAAAGATGCAAATTCAAGTAAGGTAGTCCTAACCAACAGAATGTTCATACATGTGCAAGACCTATATCTATATAAGCCCTGATGATTAGGATTCAGGAGATGCAGAATGGAATTAGGAAGAAAAAGAAAATATTCAAATATAAAACCATTACGCAAATTGCTGGTATAAATGCTTTAGCTTTGCAAAAACTAGGAGCAAATCCTGTGCCTCTTTGTGTTTTGAAACAAGTGCTAAGTGATGATTTTTAAAAATGAATACCATAGAAACAAATAGATGTACAAGTCAAAAGATAAAAGATCAGAAATCGAAAAAGGACGAGGTTTCCAGTAACAAGTGATAAAATAAAAGCATACCTTTCATTATGTATTATAATATCACAAGTACAAAAATCTAAAATAGATATGTACTGGTCAAAAAGAGCAATATTAGAGACATTGACTGATATTTTCAACAATTATGCCTCACAAATATTTCTTGGCTATAACACATTTTCTTCACTTTCTGGATAATGAAACTGTATGTAAAGAAGACAGAATATGAAAGGTACGGAGTACAGTCGACTATTTGAATAGTAAGTTTGAACAACTGCACATTTCAGATGAAGATGTCTCCCTAGACGAGTCACTGATGAAATTCAAAGGACACCTGGGGTTGTACAATTTCTAGCTACCAAGCATGCCAGATATGGAATCAAAGTTTACAAGTTATATGAACCCAATACTGGACACTGCACCCGCAAATGTTAGGCTGAAAAATAAATAGTAGTTTTTTTGCTCACATAGAATTTCACTTAATTCATATGTCAAGGGGTTAATCTCCAGGGCACACATATTTAACCCCCCTCAGTGAACCAGCTAAGTATACAAGGAAATTCTTTACAAATGCTGAGAAAAGAGGGCCGAAGGCCTAATTAATTTTTCAACACTGAAGTCTGAGTTTTACAATTTTTCGCTTTTTTATGGTAATAAATTTCTCTAAAACAAGCAAAGCCTGGTAATTGGGCACGGGACCAGCAATTTTCATTTGGCACAGAGTTTTCTTGACTCAGGCTGTGTATATTTGGAGAACAATGCCACAGGTCAAATGTCAACACTAGCCCATTCCCTACTAATGGCAAACGTAGGCCTCTCGTGTGTGCTACGCGCCAGGAGGCAGCCGTGGACATGTGTCTGGCTCTCACCGTGTTCTGTACGAGTACAGCGGGCCTCGGCGTATGCCAATATCCTCAAATTCTATTCACAGACTTGTAGAATGGCTGATCCGAAAGTGACCTTAGAAGTTATTTATTTACGTGTACAGTCAAACATTTATTTATTCTGTAGTTAAGAAGTAACCATGCCTCTGACACCAGCTTTCAGCCCATTCTCATCTGTTTCCCAAGCCCGGCTGTCCAGTGAGATAACCCAAATGTCTGCCACCCCTTCCATCCTCTTCCAGAGCCAAGAGGAACTCAGAGACCAGTATTTCAAGAAACCAGATCTTTAACTGCAAGTTGCAGTTGAGGCAACAACCACCCTTGCCGCATTTCTAGGGGCACAGGTGCTACACACGCCCTCAAAGCTGCAGCCAGTGGTCCGGATTAAAAACTTCACAGGGGGCATGGGTAAAGGATGGTCAGGATGCTCACCCAAGTGCTCTCTGCCTAGGCCTTTCACAAGCGGAATTTTCTTTTTGCCTCACAAATTATGTTTCTATTACTGGGCAGCAGTTTAAAATGACACCAATTACGATCTCCCAGTTTCTATAGGTCAGAACTCTGGGGGCAGCATGACCACCTTCTCAGCTCTGGGTTTCCCCAAGCTGCTGTCAAGAGGTCAGCAGGGCTGCGGTTCTCACTTGATGCTCGGCAACCTCTTCCAAGCTCACCAGTCATTGGCAGAATTCATTTTCTGGCGGTCACGGGAATGAAATCCCTGCATCCTTGCTAGCTGTTTGTCAGGAGTCACCCTCAGCTCCTAGAGGGCTCCCACATTCCTTGTGGTGTGAATCCCTCCACCGTGACCATGATGCATTGAGTCCTCCCTTTGCTTCACGTCTCTGACTTCCTCTTCTGTGATGCTGGAGGAAACGTTGTGCTTTTAGACTCTAAAATTTAGAGGAATTGTGTGACTGTCAGGCTCAGTGGATCATTTCCTGACCAACTGATTTGGAGCTTTGAGTACATCTACAAAATCCCTTCACAGTACCACCTAAACTACTGTGTGATTTCATGACTTGAAGTAGGTATGTGCAAACCAGGGCCAGAGATGTTGGGGGCCATCACAGAATCCCCTCTCCCACACTCCTCGGAGTACTCAAGAATGCGGATGTCAGAGAGAACACCTCCCTTCTTTCCCACCCTCATTCTCAGTTCTCTCTTGTGTGCCGCGAGTGTTTGTTTCTGAAAGGCTTTGCCTGGATGCATTACAGGCATCTTGGTCTCAGTGTGTCCTCATTTCAAGTGGCATGACAGAGTAGAATGAGATGAATTAGAAGACACAGCTAGAGCAGAGCCAGGCTGGGCATATCAGAGAATGTTGATTGTAACTATGTTGTACTGGGATGCCATCACTAGGTATTAGGTGGGCATGTCATATGACTAGGTGTATTGGAAAGGTGCATGCGTGCATGTAAAGAGAACAAACAGTGCAGAACTGTCACAGTGCCCAGATAAAAAGTGATGGTGGCCTAAACTGTGGTGGTGTCAATAGGGTATGAAGGAAGTCTTCCCCACTACTGTAGCCTCACTCCACATGCCCTTCTCTTCATGTTACTCATTACAGTATTTTGGAACTGTTGCTTAGCTTGTCTCTCCCCCTCGAACTGTCTTTAGCATTGTGTCCCTGGCACAGTGTCTGGCACATAGTAAGTGATCCTTAAATGATAATGAATCAACTCACGTGTTCTCTAGATCACAGCAAATCACAGCACCGGATTCAGCCACCTCTCTTTGCAGCCTTCTGTTGGCCAGGTTGCTGTCTGCCCTCTTCAGTTCACATGGTGCTCCTGGCTTGACCCAGGAGCAGCTCCAGTTCCTATTGAGCACCTTCCCTCAATAGCCCGAAGGTCTAGCCCAATCCAACTGAAGTGCCCTCCTCCCAGCTCATCTTGGCTTTTGGTTACAGGCCAGGATTGGACAAGCTCTATCATGACTCCGCTTAAATGGACTATTTTGTTGTCTCCCCCTCCCCCAGAGGCTACAGCAGAGCCCACTTGGCTCCACATTCCTGACTCCATCTCTCTGCCAGTGTGCCATGCAGCCCAGAGAGATGCTTCTCTGAGCCTTCCAGACCAGATCTCCAGTGAACAGGGTCAGGAGTCTCCACAGCCCCCAGACTCACTGGGACAGAATGGCTACGTTTAATAGACCTTTGCTGTCCTCTTCAGTCCTAGGACCCCCACATGCCTTTGGGAGCCCTGATGAGTCCAGTTGGAAGTGCTTCCGGTTTCTCCTAATGGATTCTCCATATGACTGTTCCTCTCTGCTGGGTAAGTCCTGTGAAAATTACTTTACTTGTAGATTTAATCGAGTTCACTTGAATTTTGCTTTCAGTCCTATTAGAAGACAAGCCATTTGCTCCAGGACCCCACCCTCTCCCTTCAAATGAGTGTCAAGGGAACTGTTTGTGTATTGTTCCTAAGACGTTTGTTGAACTTGAGGCTCCAGTAAAAGCAAGACCCTCTTGAGTCGTGACAACTGAATCCCACATGGCCTCACTCTGTTGGTTTTGTCCGCTTGGTCTTGGTCCCTTGTGGACAATTTGTAAAATTAGAAAATTAAGAAAACAGAGACTGAAAAAGACCCGGGAAATGCTTAGTGAAGAAAATCGCTTCACAGAGATGGAACCTCAATGACAAATTTGCCAAGGGAATTTGAACTATAGACTCTCATATGGGGTACTGTATATAACGAATATTTCCTCTCTTTCTCTCTTTCTCTTTCTCTTCCCTGCAAAACACAGTAGGTGCTAAGTAAAAACTAACTTATTTTCCTGAGATGGCCAGGAGGGAAAAACCACTTTTGGGTTCACAAAGGCAATTTATGGATAATGTCTTCCACAAAAGACAGAGACTCAGATGGAGAGTGGATTCAAGCTCATTCTCGCTGCCATTTTTCTTGGAACTCAGCATCATACTCAATCCCTTCCTTCTCTGGACCCACAAATCTCAGACTCCTGATCCCAGAAGTGTGAAGGATGTTGCTCACATGAGGTAGCAGGTCTCCCTTTCTCACAATGAACAAGATCCTTCTGTCACACTTGTAAACATTTACCAGCAGGCTTATTTGAAAAGGAAGAACCACTTTCAGAAGAGATGAGGCCCTGGTTCTCATTTTCTCCATGAATGTTCTGAGTCAGCCAACAGAATACCTACACACAATGGGAGTCACGAATGGGAAAGAAAGGAATTCGATATAAACTTTGTAAGGCAAAAAAAAAAAAAAAACCAAAAAAAAACACACACCCCAAAACAAAGATGGGTTATGTCTTCAGTATGACCACAGCTTTCACTTTAAATAAATTTTACTTAAATCGCATCGTTTGAAATTTACATCCAGGGTCTGCCAGGCATTAGGCTCTTTGCTTTTATAGGAAGATGGTTCCCTCTGAACCAGCTCACAGAGTACGAAAGGAGGCATCTGGGCAGCATGTGAGGCGTAGACAGCCTTTAATGTCACTTCTTCCAGGCTGAGAAGCCAGCTCTGCACTCTGGCATGGGTCTTCACTCCACCTCCTTGGCTAAAAGCTAAAGAAATAGTGATCATAACGGCTCTCAGTGTGTGTCCCCAAAGAAGAGCAAGGGTGTGTCTTAGTCAATCTTATTCACTGGTCTTGCCCCCACTGTCTAGAACCAGGACACAAAGATAAAGGAGAGCGGGAGAGGGGGAAGAAGAGGAGGAAGAGACATAAAGAAACAAAGAGAAGCTCTGCAAAACATGCTGATATAGAGGATTTGAAAGTCAGAAACAACTTCAACTATAAAATTCCCTAAACCTCCAGCAATGGGCTGCTTCCCTTCTTTAAACAAATCTGCTAAAAAGGGACTGTCACTAGTAAAGCCATGGGACCTGCCCAACTATCCTTGGGATAGATATGCCTTGAGGTCAGAGCAGGCCCACTAGATTGTCATCAACAGCCCCACAGCAATGATGGTTGTTGGGACCCTATCACTACAAGGCACCAAGCAATAGGGAGAAGCAATAATGATGCATGAAGTATAATTGTTCATTTAGTGAACAAATGAGAAACTTCACATATTTTGATAACTTTTGCAACTTATTCTGAGAGTTGAGACAGAGATTTTGCTGGCATTTTACATCACACAATCGTATATGACCTCCATCACACAGAGCAGCAGCATTATTCTGAATTACAGAAGGTCCTTAGCTTCGCCCAAAAGACTCCAGGTACCTATCCTCAATTGCTACACAACAGTTTCAGAGGGGAAGAGTGTATTTGAGCTACATGAAATACAACAAACATTTTCAGAGGGCCTCTTATGGATCAGGCACTATGCCAGGGGCTTATTTTCCCCCCTTAAATCATTTGACTTGCCCCAGGGACCCTAATGTCACACCCAAGAACCTACATTCAATTTAAAAATTAGATGAGAAAACATAGGCTTAGAGAATTTAAATAATTTGTTCAAGACCATAGAGTTACATTCTGGCAAATCTGGTATTTAAAATTAGGTCTATCTTCTTTCAAAGTTCCTTCTCTTTCCATTACACCATGCAACTAAAATAGAGAACCAATTAGAAATGCATTGGGATATGTCTCTACATGTCCCAGGAGAGACAAAGACAAATTGTTCTGAACACAGGGACTTAACAAAGACTGAGAAGCCCCAAGATGTTGATAACTATTGAAATTACTCTTATTAAGCTCATCATGGCTTCACTTTTGACAAGCCAAGTGTATACCATGGAAATCAGGATTCTTGCATGAATACTTCCATAATGGAAATTCAACACAGAAACCTAGAAGTAGAACAGATCTTAGATACAAGTGGATCCTGAGGCGAAAATACCACTCTCCTTTCCTTCCCTGTTTTCTTCCTCTTCCTTCCCTTTCTCTCCTTTTTATTCCTCCTCCCTCTCCCCCTCTCCCACCTCCTCTTCCTTCTTGCTATCTGTATATCCCTTGCTTCGTCCTTCTATGGTTGCATTCCCTCCTGCTAACCTCCTCCATTTATTTAGACAAGAGAGAAACAGAAATGGCTACAGAATGTTCCACATTTATGTCATATCAGTCTTGCAATGATAGAAGATAGAGATACTTTTGTTCTTCTAGTACCAGTGCATGAAATCCTCTGGAATGATCTTGCCTGACCCTTCAGATTGATTGATAGGCTCACCCTATGAACTGATCTCTATAGATAAGGCCCATGATTGGTAGGTCACACTTGTAGTCTAGTTCAGTGGGAAAATGTGACTTGTCACTGCCATCAGAGCTATATGAAACAGGGGAAGTGTTACATCTCAGGAGAGAGAGGAGGTTGTTACCATAAAAAGAGAGGGAGGGATTCAAGCAGAAAATAACTGACATATGTCTACGAAGCTACATTTTGGACCTGACTTCACTCAAATTCCCAGAAGCATATGTGCTTCAATCCTTCCTTCATTTCTAAAACTTTTAGTTCTCTTCTGAGTTTAGAATTGTCCCCTGTAATCTATTTTAATATTATCTTCTTGTAACTGATGCTAAAATACTGATGTGCAAACTATCTAGCCCCTATGGTTTGATTAGCAGCAGTGATGATAATGATGAAAGTGATCACAGATAACCTTTTCTGAGTCCCTATGAAATGGTTATGAATTTGGACTCTGAAGTCCTAGCTATAGAGTTTGTTTCAGGTCAGAAACCATCACTTGCAATTATAGGATCTTGTCATTAAACTTCAGTTTCCTCATCTGCAATATGGTAGAGGGGGTGATAAGAGCATTTGCCTCAGAACACTTAAGTGAACTTTAACTAGAAATAGGCCCATAAAGTGTTGGGCACAATGCTCAACACATATTAAATACTTCAATAAATCACAGATAGTGTTTGTATGTCCTAGTCATTGCTCTAAAGATTGTATTTGATCCTTACCAACTGAGCCAGGGGGAAGTACTGTCCCAACTTCTTTCACAAAACAGAGGCTTAGGAAGAGTTGGGTAATCTGCTCAAACATTCATCCCTGGTCTGCAGCAGCCTAGGATTTGGAGATATTGCTTAGACTTCAAAACTCTAACCATTTCACCACCAAAGGTTCTCTGTCACCTTTGAACCGAAAGTTAGGTCATAATCTGATAAGGGATAAGACATTTGAAACTGGTTGCTGAAATATCCACAGTGCACAGAGGCCAAGATGGATGACGGAAGTCCCTGTGGTGCTGTTCAC